>SNQJ01S0085179.1:1760-34301 GCA_010110895.2 Picea sitchensis | reverse complement strand
CAGTAATATGAGTCTTGTTTTACCTTCTCAGTATGTGTTTCCTATGATTTTTTATTCCATATACATTTTTCTTCTGTTTAAATCAGAGAGTTTAAAACCCCAGAATTCATCATTTGATGCTCTTGGCTTAGCAATTTAGACTCTGTTTATCTCTTCTGAACTAATTCAGAATTCATTCCAATAATGCTCTAATATAGTTATGTGTTTCCTTTTCCTCTGATGCCATGCAAATTGTTCATATATAAACTCAAACTTACTACTTGATTTAGCCTTTTTCCTCTTAATAGTTCGCAGATTTGACAATGCATTGTTCGTTCAAGACTCCATAGCCCAAATGTCATCTCACTTCCTCCATTCATTTTATTACAAAACCCAAAACAAACCAAATCTAGCCACCAATTTCCATAGATATATCAAGTGACATGAGAGAGCCCTCTCTGAGTTGAGTAGGCTAGTGCCTCAACTCTAAAGCTAGTTGAAACAGTTACCTTTGTCGTTTGTCTATTCAGCCAGAAAAAATTTACAGAGTGATAACACAAGGTAGGATACAGAGATGTTGGTTTCACCCAGTGAATCGTCATTTGTTGAGCCCTCAACACATCCTCAAAATTCTTGGAATTTTGGGGCACCACTTTCATTTTTTTATTAAGCTATTTGTTTCTTCCCATGGTCTATGAGTTTGTGCTCCCTTTAACATTTTATGCTTTTCGATCTAAACTTCTTTGTCTCCAATTGTTTCAATATATGTCATATTCCCTTCCAAAAAAAACCAAATCATATCCCAAGCAATTGGCCTAAGGAAACAAACCCAAATTCCTTAAAAAGTTAAAGAAATAAATCATCGGGTGAGTTCGGATAACGAGGTCATTGGATCGTATGAATGGAGGCATTGGGAACAAAGAGAATAGTATGTACCTTGCATCTTCCTGATTCCTGAAAGATGCGTTGACATCAAACATCTTCCATATCCCTTAGTGTAGTAGTCATACTTCCTAGTCATGTTGCTCGATGTGATTTTTGGCCTATCTATGAACATGAAGTGTGAAATGAACCAAGGACCCGTGCAATTCTCATCGTCTGATCCGAAGGGGGGTTATTTTGGTTTGTTCATCTGCATCAATATGGAAACACACTCATAAAATAAATAATGCCACAAGTAGACCACATTGCAAGCATATTACCACCACATCACCACTCGTACAATCATAACCGGAGAGAAAATCCTATCTTCTATGCCATGAGATAAGCCCAATGGTACTGCCACATCATATTTTGTACTCATGATTTGATCTTACCACATCATACCTATAAATTAGCATTTTCAGTTGTCGGGGATTTCTCTGGAGCAGGTATAGTTTTCAAAGGGGCTCTAGAGTCTGCCCGATGTCGACAATATTGTCAGTCGTCGAGTGGATTCAACACGATTTCGCACGCTGCATGTTCCTATTCACCCGACGGTTGACTGTCGTTTCTCCTTAGAGCTCTATGATCGTTTGATTAGAAGTGAGGATCAATTTGCGCCATTGGATTGAAAACTAACTACTCCATATTCCATGCATATTTCTTTCACTGAATTGTAGATGAACACAAAGACCATAAATGCTAGGAACCATTTGATTGCGGGGTTGGAAAGCTCACAGTCGTTCATCTCAGCGCTGGTTATCTAGTACTACACCACATTTCCTTTTCCCCAAGCATGTCGAGTCACACATCTGAGCCAATAATCTCACACCATGCATCTTTTTCCCACGTTGGATTTCCACATTAGTGATCCAGGTGGATATTGGTGGCCACCCACCTATTCCAACTGGCTCCTCATGTTTGTTTTTTATTCAGCACGTCTTTTTGTAATGCTTTATAATTGTGAGTTCTACACTTCTGGGGTTGTATGAAGCCTCACATATTCTCTAGGTGGATACGGGTGGCCTCTCGCCTAATCCAACTGGCTTATTTTGTATGTTTCCATGTCAACACATCTTGTTGTACTTCCAGGTTTGTTTTGGGGCCCTAAACGTTGTTTTTTTGAATCAGCATAGTCAGACTATAGACATAGTCAGACTATAGACATAGTCAGAGTCTGATGGCGGAATTTGTAGATCTCTGAAAGACCTTTCCAATGGACTATGATGCACCTAAAATGGAGGTTGTATGCAAAAGTTATGACCCTAGGAAGTTGAGGTACGAAATTACACCAACTTACCCATAGGGCCCACATGACTTTTGGCATTTCACCTTCTAGGGTTAGTTTTTTGGATTTCTAGTGTTTTGGAATTCATGAGTAATATGAAAAGGGCCTATGGAGCCTCATTGCAATCCATTCTACTCAGACGGATGTGCATAGAAGCCACATCTCTTCTCAGAGATAGATACCATCATTCAAGCAAATTTCAGTTCTGCAGTTTTACAGTTTTAGCCTATTTCATTATTTAATTGAAGCATCTACTTCACAGGTGCTGCTGAAAGGGCCAGTAGTTAAGGCTTGTTGGTGCGCTCCTAGAGTCGAACCCTGGGTCTGCCCCTGTGCCAACACCTACACCATTGGCTGGCTTCGTCAAGGAAGAGATCTTTGTGTCAGCCAATAGTTTCTTCTTCCCTACGGCATCAAGCCTTTCAAAGATGAGGTATTGTGTTATATTTATCCCCTTGAAGTTTGTGATGTTCTTTTAGGACAACCATAATTATGGAAGTGTCATGTTGTGTATGATTCTAGACCCCACAATGTTATTATTACTTTGGGTAGACAATTGTAAAGGATCCCAAAGGTGGCACCGCCTACTGCTATTTATTTAATATCTTCTAAGCAATGCAGTAAGGTCATTTCACAGACCGGGAAGTTCATATTCTTTGTGATCCGTGCTTACAGTAAGCAGAAGTTCGTTGCCACATCTATGGCCTCAAGAAAATGCCTCTCTTTGTAGCAGAATCAAGTGGACGAGATCATGAAAGAATACAGAGACATCTTCGCCTCACCTACAAGGGTACCGACACACTGCCAATCAAGCATCCAATCGATCTGACCCCCGGCACACCTCTACCTAATGGACCAGTCTATCAGTGCTCGCTGATGGAGAATGATGAAATCAGGCATTATATCTAAGAGCTTCTTCAAAAAGGGAACCTCAAACCTAGCTCCTCCTCTTGCGGAAGCCCGATTGTACTGGTGTAGAAGAAGGATGAGACTTGGCGACTCTACATTGATTACAGAGCCTTAAACAAAATCACATTCAGGAACCACTACCCCATTCCCAAGATTGATGACCTTCTTGACCAACTCAAGGGGTAAAATTTCTTCAACAAGATTGACCTGAAGTTTGGATACCACCAGGTTCCCATCGAACCAACTGATGTCTGGAAGACATCTTTCAAGTCTAAAGAAGGTCTCTAGAAATGGCTAGTCATGCCCTTTGTCTTAACAAATGCACTAGCCACTTTCATGAGGTTAATGGATGATGTATTGAGACCCTTCAGCAACTCCTTTGTGGTCATATATTTGGATGACATCCTCATCTTCAGCAGAATGTGGGAGGATCACATGCGTCCTATTCAACAGGCTTTGAGCACTCTGTGACAGCACAAGCTTTATGCCAACTTGGAAAAATGTTATTTTGGCATGAACAGGGTCCAATACCTGGAGACATTGTTGATGAGCATGGGGTACATGTTGATCCAGCTAATATCCAAGTCATCCGTGACTGGTCAGCCCTGACCACACTGACCGAGCTTTGGAGCTTCTTGGGACTAGCCAATTTCTACTGACGGTTCATGTTGGGATTCTCCCATATTTCCTGGGCCCTCAACAAGGTGACCAAGGGTGGTGGTAGGGCCAAGTTTGTATGGGGGAAGGAGAAACAATGACCATTCGATGATCTGAAACATCGTTTGTGCTCAGCTCCAGTACTCTCCTTGCTTGATCTGCAACAACAATTATAGATTGAGACTGATGCGTATTACTATGATGTGGGCGCGGTTCTCACTTTGCATGCACATCTGGTGGCAAACCATAGTCAGAAACTCTTCGATGTTGTCCGGAAATACCCCACCTATGAAAAGGAAATGTATTCCATTGTACAAGCATGTTGTCAATGGAGAGATTACATTCTGGGGAAAGAGAGGATCATACACACTGATAACAAGCATCTGCAGTTCATACAGACACAGGGGAAATTGTAGAATGACCGCCATTAGAAGTGATTCACCTACCTGTAGTATTTCCATCTCAACATCAATTATAAGACAAGTATCTCCAATCATGTCATTGACTACCTTAGTCTACCTCCTGTGGTTTCACTCACCATTGTGCTCCATTCCTGTGGACATGAAACATCGGAGTGGCCCCAAATTTACTAGCAAGATCCAGAATTCGCCACCACATATCAGCTCTTGGGTATAGGCACCACTGTCACTGATTTTCACATTTAGGAAGGACTCATATGCCACCTGGTCCATCTCTGTGTTCCTACAAGCGAGCATGCAAAGCTAGTTTTGGAAGCCCACTACAATCAGGTGGCAGGACATTTCGGCGTAAAGAAAACTGTGGTCGTTCTTCAGAAACATTTTTATTGGCCAAAATTTCGACAGGACGCCAGAAAATATATCAGATCTTGCACTTCCTGCGCCATTTCCAAACTAGCCATCAAGAAGCATGGCTTATACACCCCTCTTCCTGTTCCTGAGAAGTCGTGGGGATCCATATCCATGGATTACATGTTTGGTTTGTCATCCACCAAGCATGGAAATGACTGTGTGTTTGTGGTCATTGATCGATTTTCGAAGATGGCCATCCTCACAGCTTGTAAGAAGAATTTCATAGTGGCAGATACTGCCAAGATCTTCTTCGAACGAGTTTGGGACCACTTTGGGATCCCACAAACCATCATCTTCGACCGAGATAGTAGGTTCTGTAGCACTTTTTGGTCGAGTCTCTAGTCTCTGTTGGACACCAAGCTCACAAAATCCACTGCTTTCCACCCCCAAATCGATGGCCAAACCAAGGTCATCAATCGAATGATTGTGCACATCCTGCACATGTACAATTCTAAGCATCCCCGAACATATGTCCAACACAGTTACAACCGGGCTCTCCATAGTTCCACCGACCATAGCCCATTTCAGGTGGGTCTAGGATTCCAACCCTTAGGACCCATTTATGTTTCACTTCCTCTTACCACCGCACAACATACTATTCTCCTGATCAGTCTGGGATTGATAAAGCCACCATATTCATTGAACGGATTCAGCACATCCACCAACATGTCCAAGAGCTTTTGTAGAAATCCAATGCTAAGTACAAGCAGCGCCATGATCAACAAAGGGAACCACACCAGTTTTAGGTTTGCGACAAAGTCTAGTTACATTTTCAGAAGGAATGTCTCACCGGGCCCCACCAGAAGCTTCGCCCACTTCATTATGGGCCTTACACTGTCACCAAGGTTGTGGGTAGCAATGCTTTTGAGATCAACATTCCACCCTTCCTTGTTCTGCATCCAGTATTCAATGTGGATATCCTTCAGCCCACCATTATTGGACACCTTTGAGATCGTCGAACAACTGACACCAACATAGCTTAACCCTGACTGCATGAAACAAGCATTCACCGATCATGTAGTGGACACACAAGTCAAGGGCACTCGCCAACAGTGGATCCATCTTTATCGGGTTGTCAAGGAAGGGAAAATCCTACACTGATCCAGATTTTATGAGTAGAATGAAATGACTACAGATTATTAACAGGTGCTTAACACAAAATAACAGAGATACAATAAAACTATTTTTCTATTCAATAAGGAAATAAGTTGAAACTATAAAATGCAGCGGAAACAAGCTTGCTGGAATGGTGGCGACTTATCTCTGAGAAGAGATGTGACGGTTACGCTCATTCACAAGAAGATTATTACAATGAGGTTGTGAAGGCATTTTTACAATAAACAGGAATGCCAAAAACCCTATACATCCAAAAACCTAACCCTAGGAGATGAAGCGCCAAAAGTCATGTGGGCCCCGTCTGGGTAAGTTAGTACATCAACTTCCCGGGGTCGTAACTTTTGCATATGATCTTCGTTTTAGGCGTATGATAGCCCATTGGAAAGGTATCGTAGAGGAGATTCATTTTGGGGGATCAATCATGGATTCAGATATAATTGAGAATATATATCCTGAAAAACCTTCATTTAGGCCCTCAAAATGGCCTCGGAGGTTAAAACTGCTAAAAATAGTAAATTGCCAAAATAGTCAAAAAATTGTTTTGATCCAGTTGGAAAAGGTGGGTGGCCAGTGATATCCACCTGGATCAATCCTCCATCCTTAGGAATAAATGGTCTCCATTGCATTGATTTCCCCTATCAGATGAGGAAATTTCTGTTGAATTTGGTCCCAGGTGAGCCACTTCCCTTGGTGCAGGAGCTGCCCTACTTTGACAACTCGATAAAGATGGATCCTTTGTTGTCGAGTGCCCTTGATTTGTGTGTCCACAATCTGATCATTGGATTCCTGTTGTATGCAGTCAGGTTTGATCTCTTTTGGTGTCAGTTGCTCTATTATGTCTGAGGTGTCCAATAGTGGTGGGAAATAAGGGCGAAGCAGATCCACGTTGAACACTGGGTGCAGGCCAAGGAAAGGAGGAATGTTTAGCTCAAAAGAATTATCCCCCAGGGCCTTGGTGATGGCGTATGGCCCATAATGGAGTGGGCGAAGCTTCTGATGGGGTCCTGTAAGGCGTTCTTTCTACAAGTGCAACCAAACTTTGTCGCCCACCTGAAACTTATGTGGCACCCGATGTTGATCATGGCGCTTCTTGTACTTGTCATTGGACTTATGTAGGATATCTTGAACCTATTGGCAGATGTGTTGGATCTGCTCAATGAACCAGGTGGCTTTGTCAGCTTCAGTTGGAGCAGGAGATGAGTCGGTCGAGGTGACCGTAAGGAGAAGTGCAACATCTATGGGACCCAATGGTTGGAATCCCAACCCCACATGAAAGGGGTTGTGGCCAGTTGAGCTATGCAAGGCTCGGTTGTAGCTATGTTGGACATAGGGAAGGCTCTCATCCTATGAAAAAGGGTTATTTTAATTATACATGTGAAGGATATGCATAATCATTCGATTTACGACCTCAGTTTGGCCATCTGTCTAGGGGTGGAAGGCTGTGGATTTGGTGAGCTTAGTGTCCAACAGTGACCAGAGGCTCAACCAGAATGTGCTGAGAAATCAAATTTCCTGATCTGAGACAATGGTTTGTGGTATTCCAAAATTTACCTAGACTCATTCAAAGAATATCTTGGCAGTGGCCTTTGTTGTGATGTTCTTCTTGCAAGCAACCAGAATCGCCATCTTAGAAAAGCGATCAACAACCACAAAAACACAGTCATTTCCCCACTTGGTGGACGGGAGGCCCGACATGTAGTCCATTGAGATGGATTCCCATGGCCTGTGAGGAGTAGGAAGAGGGGTGTACAGGCCCTGTTTCTTAGTGGTCGGTTTGGAAATAGCACAGGCAATGAAGGACCTGATATACTTGCTGACCTCTTGCGAAGTTTCAGCCAGTAGAAACGTTTTTGTAGCATCACCACTGTATTTTCAATGCCAAAGTGTCCTGCCACCCGACTGTAGTGGGTTTCCTAGATCAACTTCACTCACTTGCTTGATGAAACACAAATATGGCCTAGATGACACAACAACCCATCCTGAAGATGGAAATTATCGACAACTGCGTTTGCACCCAACATTTGGTAGGTGGTGGTGAAGTCTGGGTCTGTCTCATAGAGTTGGGGCCATCCATAGGTCTCATGGCCGTAGAAGTCTAGCACCATGGTGAGTGTCGTGATTGGGGGTCTGTTGATGCAATCAGCGACGTGATTGGTGCTTCTTGTTTTATACTTGATGTTGAGGTGGAATTGTTGCAAGTATGTGGACCACTTTTGATGGAAATCATTCTACAATTTTCCTTGTGTCTGCATGAACTATAGTGGCTTATGATCATTGTGGATGACTGTCTCCTTCCCAAGAATGTAATGTCTCCACTAGCGGTAGGCTTTCACAATGGAGTACATTTCTTTGTCGTAAGTACGGTACTTACAGACAACATATGATAGTGTCTCACTATGATAGGCCACGAAGTGGCCGTGCTGAGTGAGAATGGCGCCCACCGCATATTCTGAAGCATCTGTCTTGATCTCAAAGGGTTGTTACAGGTCTAGTAGTGAAAGTACTGGGGCTGAGCACAAACACTGCTTCAAATCATCGAATGCTTGTTGTTGGGACCGGCCCCATGCAAATTTCACCTTACCACTACCCCTGGTTATTTGGCTGAGGGCCCATGTAATATGGGAGAATCCCAACATGAACCTGCGATAGAAATTGGCAAGGCCCAAGAAGCTCTGAAGCTTAGTGAGTGTGGTTGGGGTTGGCCAGTCATGGATGACTTGGATCTTGGATGGATCCACATGTACGCCATGTTGATCAATTATGTAGCCCAGGTAATGGATCCTGTCCATGTCGAAGGAGCATTTTTTCAAGTTGGCATATAGCTTGTGTTGTCGCAGGGTGTGCAGAACCTGCTGAATATGTTGCAAGTGTTCGTCCCAAGTCTTTTTGTAAATGAGAATTTCATCCAGATACACCACTACAAAATTATTAGTGAATGGTCGCAGGATATCGTCCATAATCCTCATGAAAGTGGTTGGAGCATTTGTCAAACTAAAGGGCATGACCATCCATTCAAAAAGGATTTCCTTTGACTTGAAGGTGGTTTTCCATACATATGTCTGTTCTATCGGGACCTAGTGGTACCCAAACTTCAGATCAATCTTACTGAAATATTTGGCCCTCGTGAGTTGATCAAGGAGGTCATCGATTAGAGGAATCGGGTATCGATTTCTGACTGTGATTTTATTCAAAGCCCAGTAATCAATGCAAAATTTCCAGGTTCCATATTTCTTCTGTACCAGCACAATTGGGCTCCTACAAGGTGATGATTTGGGACATATGTGCCCCTTGTGGATCATTTCTTGGATCTATTGCTTGATATCCTCATTCTCTAATAGAGAGCGGTGATAGACTGGCCCATTAGGCAGTGGTGTGTTGGGGCTCAGATCAATGGAGTGCTTGACCTAGCAATGCAGAGGTGCCCCGGTAGGTGAGGAGAAGATATCTGAGTATTCTTCCATGACCTTATATACTTTCTTCTGCTGTGTGGAGAGGTCGGTCGCAGAGACCCTGGATGTGGTTGTGATCTTTCACTTATTCTGAGAGTGAATCACGAAGAAGACAAACTTCCCTGTCTGAGAGATGACCTTCCTACATTGCTTATTAGAGATCAAGGAAATAGCACTAGGTGGGACTGCCTTGGGTATCCTGTACAATTTCCTATTTAAATTAATAATAACACTACGAGGCCTAGACTCATATACAGCATGGTGTTTCCATAAATAAGGTTGGCCCAAAAGAACATCACAAACTTCAAGAGGAGAATCATCACACAATACCTCATCTTTGAAGGGTTTGATGTCATATGATAGTCGACACTATAGATTTTTAACAGGTGCTTCACAAAATAACAGAGATACAGTAAAATTGGTTTTCCATTCAATAAGGAAATAAGCTAAAACAATAAAATGCAGCGGAAACAAGCTTGCTGGAATGGTGGCGGCTTATCTCTGAGAAGAGATGTGACGACTGTGCTCATTCACAAGAAGATGATTACAATGAGGCTATGAAGGCATTTTTACAATAAATAGGAATTCAAAAAACCCTAGACATCCAAAAACCTAACCCTAGGAGATGAAACGCCAAAAGTCATGTGGGCCCCGTCTAGGTAAGTTAGTACATCAACTTCTCGGGGTCGTAACTTTTGCATACGATCTTTGTTTTAGGCATATGATAGCCCATTGGAAAGGTATCATCGAGGAGATTAATTTTGGGGGCTCAATCATGCCTTCAACTATCATTGACAAGATTGATCCTGAAAACCTTCATTTAGGCCCTCAAAATGGCCCCGGAAGTTAAAACTGCTAAAAATAGTAAATTGTCAAAATTGTCAGAAAATTGTTTTGAGCCAGTTGGAAAAGGTGGGTGGCCACCGATATCCACCTGGATCATACACCAAGGCAATTGGCTCACCCGGGGCCAAATCCAGTAGAAGTTTTCTCACCTGATGGGGGAAATCAACGCAATGGAGACCATTGTTTCCTAAGGGGGGAGGATTGATCCATGTGGATATTGGTGACCACCCACCTATTCCAACTAGCTCCTCATGTCCATTTTTTATTCATCACGTCTTTTTTTTATGCTTTATGAATGTGAGTTCTACACTTCTGGGGTTGTCTGAAGCCTCACACATTCTCCAAGTGGGTACGGGTAGCCTCTCGCCTAATCCAACTGGCTTATTTTGTATGATTTCATGTCAGCACATCTTGATGTACTTCCAGGGATGTTTTGGGGCCCTCAACATTGTATTTTTTACTCACCATAGTCATATTGTAGACAGAGTTAGAGTTTGATAGCAGAATGTGTAGATCTCTGAAAGACCTTTCCAATGGACTATCACGCACCTAAAACGGAGGTCGTATGCAAAATTTACGACCCTAGGAAGTTGAGGTACCAAATTACACCAACTTACCCATAGGGCCCACATGACTCTTGGCATTTCACCTTCTAGGCTTAGGTTTTTGGATGTCTAAGGTTTTGGCATTCATGAGTAATATGAAAAGGGCCTATGGGGCCTCATTGTAATCCATTATGCTTAGACGATTGCGCGTAGCAGCCACATCTCTTTTCAGAGATAGCTACCACCATTCGAGAAAGTTTCAGTTCTACAGTTTTACAGTTTCGGCCTATTTCATTATTTAATAGAAGATATTGTTCACTAGATACTTGTGTTATTCTTCCTATCTTTGTGTTTATGATATTCAGTCTGTTAATCAGTTCATTCCGCTCCTAAATCTGAATCAATTAACATCCTTATCACCTTATGCATGGCTAATCTACTCTTAATCTCTGATGTGCAATCAATAAGGGTATATCAATCCTGACCATTGATTTCAAACTTTTCTCCTTAGTTATGTCAGTTATAGTGGGACCCTCAATGCATCAGTCGCAAAAAATTTCCAACTAGGTATAGACACGTGTACCTACAAGCCCCAACACTCATATTGCCACATCACCCTTTACACATTTTGATGACGTCACAAATGAACGACCTAGCATTATGATTGGTGAAACATTAATGTGCCATATCTCTGGGTCCTTGATCGAATCATGGTACCATAGTAAGACCACAAAAATTAGTTATAGATCGTAGCATTGGCGCATCAATTTGGCCAATGGAGGTCAGTGGGTTTGTACTCTTGCATTTAAACACCATTAACGTTCAAAGATCGCCTCGTTACATCAAAATCAAAGGTATTAAACCTGCACATCACCCATATATTTTTTTACTGTTGTATTTATGTTGGTTGAACAAATGTCCTCCCCTATGCCTTGATAACGAATCAGAGACATCGAGCTCGCTCTGATAAAGGATTTCCTAGACATTGCCAGCGTTTGGAAAATTTGGAAAGGTAAGGGACATTATGCATGTATACATGGAAGTTTTCTCAAGAAGGTGTGCAAAAAGTTGAATTCTATAAGTTTTTATCGCATCATGGTATAGTCGCTAATCGTCACTAGTTTAGATGATGGTGAAATGGTCCCGAAGAATATGCCTACACAAAAGACTCTGAGGAATCCTAGAACTCTCTCCAATGGCCCTAGAGAAATTTTAGATGTTGTACCTAAATTGTTGGAAGAGTCCAAGACTTCGAAAGGCTCTGCACCATTGATTATTCCACCCCTTAAGAAGGACCCGAATATTGTGCCTCTAAACTACGACATTGAGACCTGTGTGATGAGAGGAACCTCTACCCAAGTACAAATTCCTTTTTGGAATGATTTATATTGGAAAATAGATAAAGGGTATTATCCAAATTCCACTCCAAATAATGATATTTTACTTAGGGAGGTATACAATGAGGTCTTCCTAGTAATTAAGCGGGTTAGGCTTCATTCGGTTGCTACCAGAGCACCCATGTTCCCCTGTGTGGAGATGATGGAGTGGGTCATTAAGCACACCAAGGCTAAAGACTACAAAATCATTAATGATAAAGGGTAGTGTATAGGGTCTTTCCTCCCACAAGACATGCCTCAATGTTACAAATTCCCAGAAGTAGATGAATTCCTCACCAAGGATTTTTTAAATGCTTTCTATGATAAGTATGAGATCAGTAAGGTACTAAACAACTAGTGGAAAGAGGATAGGAAATTCACTAGGATATTTGGGGGAAGGTATGCCATTTCAAATCTAAGGGAGTCATATATGTATTCGATGATCCTATCATGCTTATTATGCAGTGAAAGAGATTTCTCTCAATTCTCTTATGCATGGATACCCTTAGCATACTATGTATCAATGTGGGGTAGGAAGTTTAATTGGGGAGGAGTTATCTCAAACTAACTCAGTATGAAAAGCAATCAAGCACAATCTCCAAAGCCAAGTAACCCTCCCTAGTTTCATATAGTGGATTTTATGTTAGATGTACTGTGTGCCCAAAACACTTTTCTAGGACTTTCACGGAGTTGGAAATTTTCCGATACGCTAGTCCATGTGTACTTTAACATGTTATGGGAAAACATGTATAAAAGGTCTTATTCTCATATCAATGATTTTTTTATCCTTGGAATTTACTTCCCTGTGTTTGGTCAAGAGTGTCCCAGGTTATAAAAACAAGCCAATAAGGTGCTAAATTGTATAGGGAATTGGTACCTAGAGGAAAAATACACCTACCTAAGAATCTATGGAGCCATGAGCCCCCCACATTTGTTACCTTTATATGTTCCAGATAAGTTAGTGGTTGGAGAAATTTGTTATCAAACAATCATGCAAGAGTTCAATGCCACCATTGTAAAAGAGAAGAAGAGATTATTTATCACTTACAACTTCAATATAGGACATTACATTGTGAAAGATCGTAAGAAATTGAAACGGGAAGGCCAAGTCCACTTAGAATACAGGTTCATGACAGGCAGGTACAGAAAACATGATCCTAAGGGATTAGTTTTGAAACATGCAGGACAAATAGCATTAACTTGGCCATATGCCCATGAGATGTGGGAAGAGGAATTGTTTACAGAATATTCCTGATACTAGAAAGCAGTGAAAAAGAGAAGGGAGAATCCAAACATGACAATTTTTGCATCCTTGTCCATAGAATAACGAATCAAGATAGTAAATGTTGGAGCATCTGCTAGCACATGACCAAGTAATAAAAATATAGGAGGTATAGGAGACTCCATGACAGAGAAAGAACAACATGCCATATTAGTTGAGCAAGAAAGAATCCAAAAGGAACAATTTGAAGAAAGGAAGGCTAAATATGATCAGAGAAAGAAAGAAATTGAGGAGGCATAGCAAGAAAAATTGGATGAAAAAAGGAGAGAGGCATAAAGAAAGCAAAGAGAACTTGAGTTCATCGGATAGAGAAAGAAGGATAGAGAGGAAAAAGCTTGTCGGCAAGAAGCTGAAGACAAGGAGAAGCAAGCACATAGTTGGGTAGGCCAAAGGAGTTGAAAAATATGCAGGATGAAGTGACAAGGAAACACAAAATGGAGTAATTAAATCAGTTGCAAAAAGACTCGAATGAGGTGGTACAGAAGAATGGTGAGGGATAGAAAACACCGAATACTATGGGCAAAGAAGATGAATTCATTGACTTAACTAGGGAAGAGGAGAAAGGAGATGTCTGTTCCTTTCCTATAAGCAATGATATCCCCGAAATAGAGGATAATTCTGAAAAATCACCAGAAGAGAAAGAGGTAGAGTTAAAAGAGAAATAAAGTGAAAATAAGAATAGCTCTTCCCCAATGGAGAATGATCTCCCTCCTCAAAGTGAAAATTAAACCTCCTCAAGTAGTGATGAATAAATTGAGCACCCATCAGGTGGAAAATACCGATAGGTATCACCAATTGATAAAAAAAAAAAGGGGAAAACACGAGTGAACCAAATAATGAGGATAATCAAGATGAAGAATATTTGAATGAGCGAGATATTGGGAAAACAACAAACAAGGAATCACATAGTGGTTTGGAGATTAATGATGTAGAAGAAGAGGGGAACACTGAATGTGGGAAAAAGGACAACCTGAATTTTGATGCCAGTATTGATCAGTTAAATAGGAATGAAGGAGGAACTGAAGTTCCCCATATAGGTATTCCAGGTGGCTCACTTCTTTCTGACAAAGGAACAGGGAAGAAAATTTAGGAAAAGACCCAAGAGAAAGTCGATGCCGAGAAGAAACCTGACCAAGAAACTGAGAATTCAGATAAAGAGTCACCAGTCAAAGAAGTTACCCAGGACCCAATATCCAATCATTTCTATACACCAGGGGGATTGAGCAACATGTTGTCCTGGGGTGACCAACCTATTCCCCAAACAGTGGATGATGTGGCATACCTAGAGATCTTCGCTTATGATCAGAAGCATAAATATATAGTGAAGAGAACTCATAAAAATGAAATTTAACATTGGATAGCGAAGCGGTCAGCACCACCGAGGAAGTAATCATTGACATAAAAAAGGATAGAGCAAGCCATATTTACTCTACAGGTTTGGCTAAATCCCATGCTTATTATGACAAAGAAGTGGTGGACGAAAATGATTTATAATAGGCCAATTCTGAGATTGATTCCCTCAAACATGAAGTACAATACCATAAGGGAGCTGGAGGAGCAGTGAAATTCAAAGAAAACTTGTTGGATTTGCATGAAAGTCATGAAAAAATAAAAGAAAATATGATAGAAAAGGTTGTGGCTCTTCAGTAAGAATCCATGCTGCTACAAATGACTAGAAAACAAGTGCACATGTGGGCTAAGAGAGGAATTGGTACTCTGGAAAAGTTGGATTTTGTGCAAGCGATACAAGAGGAAAAGGGATTAGAAGACCACAACATAGAGATGTTATCAGATGAGCAGATGACTCAAATGCGCTTAGCGGAAAAGCATTGGACCAAAATCATCAATGAACACATGGATAGAATAGATGAGGAATGGGCTCATTGAAGTCGGAGTTGGAAAAATATTAATCAAGCAATGAGAAAAATTCATTTTCCTTCTTTCAGGTCCCCTCCTTATTTTCGACCAATCAATGAGATGGTGGTTCAGCTAGGACTGTCATTCGATGAACACAAGGAACAGATTCAATGTATAAATGCGATGGAGAGAGAGAACATGAAGAAGCATGTGATCGGGCAGGTTAATATTGTGGACTGAATGGAATAGGTAGTCGAGCGCATGAAAAAACACACTCTTCGATATTGCGACAACAAGCATGAGTTGGAAATGCTAATGGATCATCACAAGTTCTCGTTCATTGAGACTTGTACTCGACTCTTTAGAGAGTGGTATGGTTATGTGGAATATCATGTGAGGCCGAAAATTCCCAGATCACCTGAGTCGTCTTGACTCAAGTCTATGATTGTCTATTTTCGATTGCCCATGTGGCAGTTTTCGCTTAGTTTATTTTTTTATAAATAATAGGATTCTAGAGATAGAAGTGACCTTTTTTGCATTTCAAATATTTCAATTGTTATTTTTTGGAGAACCATTTTGATAATTAATGAAATTATCTACTAGAGCTTGAAGCGTTTTCTTATAATCTAATTGGTGATTTACATGACATTGTGGATTGTTCTGCTTTGGACCATCGTGTTTGGATGTCTAGTAAGCTTTTATCAGTCAAGTTATCTTGTGAACATTTTTACATTATGTCCAATTCTTGTTTCATGTTTAATCTATGTGTGAGTTTTTTTCTTTGATATATGATACATGTGTCTGTAGAAAGATAGAATTTTTTTTATATCTCTAAAATGTTCTAATTGAGATATCTTGCATGCACATATAGTTAATGTTATATAATTGTTTGGAGCCACACATATAGAAATTGATTGGTTACTCATCAACATTGTTATTTAAAAGTTTTCTTTGAAATTAATGATGTTATCTCTCCTTACTCATTTAATGGTTTGTTGGATTAATTTATTTTAATCCTTGGTGTGTCAATTTACTCTAAAATTAAATATAAAAAGAAACTATCCCCAAAATAAATCTGGTAACATAAAGGAAGTGGTAATATCTTAAATCCCATCGAAACTCGTCGGACCATCAATATAGAGAATTACTCTATCCAAAATGGAGAAGAGTCTAATTGTGCTTCATCTTTGGGTGCCATTCCTACTGTTGAGTTTAAAGGAATTTGGACCCCTCAAGACTAGCATGCAAAATCAATATACTCTCATACCCATTACAAATAAATGGATTCGGCATGATTAAAAATGTCCAAGAAGCAACTAGAAAATTAATTCCATGAATTAAAACCATTTAAATCATACTCAGTAATTGATCCCCCGGGGTGTAGAATAGTCGATGATGGAATGTACTATTAAGGCACTTTGTTATGTGAATTCACTAGTTCAAAACCTTGACTTACCTTGTGTGCTACATGTGGGGTCGTGTTACCTTTCTTAGAGGTTATAGTGGTAGCAGTCAAAATCAACCCGATGTCACATGAGTATGATCTTGGCTAGTTTATGATTCCACCAGATAAAAAAAAGCATAGCAATCAAAACTATCATTTTAATAGAAAATAAACACAGTGAAAAAGGACACTTATCCTAAAAACAAATGCACAACTGGTTGCAGAGGACAGATATTCCACCCAACCATAGACCTCACATATCTATCTCTTTCAGCAACAAGTTAGCCTCGAGATAGGGCTATCAACCCACAAGAAATATGGCTCTTATGGACAACTATTTTCCATTCAACTGCCTAATACCCAATAAAATCTCACATCAAGATAATTCTTATAGTAATTTCAATACAACAACTCTCTTTCCCCTTAGCCTGCATATCCCAAGGAATGGAATCCCCTTATCTACCATGCAGTCCCTCAATCCATCCCACTTCCCTCCAATTATTTAGCATAGACTCGATATGAAATATCTCAACTTGGGACTCCAATAACTCCAATTGTAACAAGATTCTCACAGTAACAGTCTCACATTCTCTAGGTAATTTCCTCAACAAAAATCTCACTTACAGGAATAACAACCTAATCTGCATTCATTTTTCAACTCCAACAAGATATATTCAACACTACTATTGTTTGCCTCTCTTCCCAACACCCGACACTCCCTTTTCCTCTCTTATAACAAGATGTAAAAACTCCCCTCTCCCTATACTCTAATTTCTCTTTTCTTCTTCATGCATGTTTTGAATCTCTCACATTTCCCCAAAAACATTTTACCAAGCCCATGCTCTAATATATAGGTGAAATGACTCTTTCACCCACCTCTTACATGCATATATTTTAGCCCATTCTTCAATAACTAGGTGAGATGACTTTTCCCACCAACCTCTTACATGCATTCAATGATTGGTTTGATAAGTCAAAGGAGGTAAACATTAATAATAAAAATATTTAGAAAAGTGACTTGGGTTCATTATACACGTGGAATTTCCCTTGGACCCCCTTTAGACCCCTCTCTCTTGTGGAAAATTATCCCCCGTAACTTTTTTCTTATCCATCTATAGTCTATGATGCATTTTATTTTATTATTTTCCTATATACAATGTTTACATATTACATCGCTTGGCCCACGACCATATATCGTATTGATAATATACATTGCTAATCTAGTGATCACAAAAGGGATTGTTACATTCCCCTCACACTACATTTTGCATTGTCCTTGGTGCACACCACCATATCAATGTACATGTATATACAAAATTTAACATCACAATACCTGATAACATCGCACTTTAATGACTCCTGCAACAATTCCAACCAACAATATCTCATTTCCCTCAACCTGCACAACCTAAGTAATTTTACCCTCTTCTCTGCACTACAGTCCCTCAGGCTATCTTACTTCCCTTCCAGAGCTCCAACACAGGTTGGACAAGAAGTCTCAAAGATATGGCTCCAAGAACTCCATCTTCCAAAATGGAGTTTGTGTATACTTATATACAAATGTACATTTATATTTCCTCAAAAATATGCAAAATATATGGTTACTCCTCATGCATGTCCTCCTCGTGCTCCCATGTGGAATCTTCAAGAACTTATTAGGTCCACTAGACCTTTACCAAGAAAATGGCTCAGTTCTTGAGCACTTTGAATTTCCAGTCTAGGATGCGCACTAGATCCACCTAAAAGTCATCTTTGTGCTCCACCTGGATCATAGTCTAATCAATCACATGGTTAGGATAAGGCACATACTTATTCAATAAAGAAAAATAAAACACATTACAAATTCTAATGGATGCAAGTGTGTATGCAACTGGACCTATTCTCTCTAAGACTACAAATGGCCCACAGTATCTCACTACCAACTTTGGGAAACTTCCCAATTTCAGTGAGCTCATTTTAGCATTTACTTTTAAAAACACATGCTCGCCCACTCTGACTTCTCTATGTTCCCATCCTTATCTGCATAGATATTTTTCATGTCCTAAGAAACCTTTAAATTCTACCCGATCTTTACGATCTACTCCTCCATTTCCCTTAGCATTTTTGGCCCAATAACGGCTCTATATGTTGGGTTATCCCATCTCACTAACATGTTGCATTTTCTGCCATAGAATTATTTAAAAGGGCTCATCTTCAATTATTCCTAACACCTATTGTTGTAAGAAAATTCAACCAAATGAATATAGTCTTTCCACCTGGAAGAATTGTACATTACATAAATTCTAAGCATATATTTTATTATCTATTTGATCATGTTTGTCTACCCATATGACTCTGGATGATATGTTCTATTGAAATTTAGATTTGTCCCAAATACTTTAAATAATCCTTTCCAAAAGTTAGATGTGAATTTGGAATCTCCATTGAACATTATCACATTAAGCACCCCATGTAGCCTAGAAATCTCTTTCATATAAATCTCTCCAATGTTGGTTGTCTTGGGAGTCATTTTGACTAGAATAAAATGTGTAGCCTTTCTAAACTTATCCACAATTACCATGATGGAATCATGCTTCCTTGTTTTTCTGGGTATTTTAGTGATGAAATCTATTGTAACTAATTCTCATTTCCATTCAAGAATGGGAAATGGTTGTAGCAATCTTGTTGGATGTTTATGCTCTATATTTACCTTTTGACATTCCATACTGATATGATTGTGAGTTATTCCTGATGAAAGGTGGATTGAATCCTTTCTTCCTCTGATCCATATTAAAAAAAAATGTCATCCAAAGCTTTTTGAAAAGTTGGCCTCCCATTTTTCTACTCATAAAAATATTTGGATTTCCTGATAGCTTCCTCTAAGGTATTGGGCTCATCAAACTAAATTTTTTCCTTATCAAATGATGGTAGACCACCGAAAAACCACTTAATTTTAGCCTTCTCATATCATATGAAAACCACATACCTAAAACGCTCCAAGAACTTCTTTTCATACTCTTCCATGGTCATGTTTCCAAGTTTGACTTCAAAATAATATTGCATCTTCTTATCATAATAATGCTCTAACAAGTGTTTATGTTGAAGGAATTTCTTGAATTTCTTCCAAGAAATTCTCTTCTCATCAATATGTTTGACCCTTTTTAGTTGATCCCACCACATGGAATCTTTTCCTTGAAGATGATATATGGAAATCCTTGCTTCCAGGTTTGATGAATAATTATGAAGTCGAAAATATTTTCTCATACTCAATAACCAAGCTTTGGCATCTTTACCCTTCCTATTCTCTCTATAAAATGGTAGTGTCTTGAGCTTCCTACCCTCTCCTTGCAAAATATCTTACTCATGCCTCCTCTTCTAATATCTGAAAAGGGACACACTTGGGATACTCTCTGATCCTCGAAAAACATGCGCTCATCTAGTTTAATGTTTTGGTGAATGACTATGTCTTATAACATTCCTTGAGTGCCTAGATCCCCTATGTTCATATTTCATTTCATGAGATCTGGATGCAGCTACATGTCTTGCACTGGCTACATGTTTTGTGCCAGAATATTTATTGATTTTTCTTTGCAAATTATTCAAACTATGTAACAGTTGAGTATTAATTTGATTCTACTCCTCCTAAGCTCTTATCAACCTTTTGTTGTATTCTCTGTAGCTTTTCACTTCCCTTTCTAATATCTTCATTGTATTAGATAGTTCTATAGCGTCCACTCTTATTATACATCCATTGGACTCAATTTCTACATTTCCTAGGCTAATATATAACCCATTGATTTTATCCTCGTGTCTATAAGAACCTTTTGCATCATCCAACTCTACAGTCCTCATTTTTTAACCTAATATGTTCTACGTGTACCCTTAATTATACAAAAATGTGCATACAATAATTACTATTAGAAATTATGTATATCAAAAAAATTATTAATTAGGATACATACCCTTATTCATCTCAATTTATGAAGAATATTGATGTACTAATCTAGATTCAAATCCTTTCAATGTAATCTCCTATGAAATATATTTCCAACGAATGTACATGTGCCCCATTATGGGTTCTAAGATAAAATTTATGGCTTTTTTAATATGCCCTTTCTACTCAATTGTGCCCTTTTTCGTTGGTTCCATCTAGTTGATAGGATATCTTCCACTTCCTATAGAATAAAATCTAGTGAGAACCAGGAAGACTTATATATCGAGAACTAGTATTATTCTTTATGGTGAGTTCACAAAAAAATTATGATTGGTAATCTAATGCACCCTTCACATTCTACATCGATTTGGATTTGTTGGCTTTATTTGTTTTGCATTTCCTCTTGACTTAGAAATTTTATCAAAAAGGTTATCTCCCAAACATAGAAAAAATATGAAAAGTTAATTAAGACAAATTTGTCTATCTCACTAAGAAGGTAGAATGTCGAGTAAATAAAGTTTTTCATATTTGCAATCTAGGGTCCCTTTTCCTTCTCTGAAGATCCCTAAAAAGTGGCCCAAAATATTGGATTTGGCATATTTTTGTATCCCCATTCCAAACCCCTTGGAAACTAGCCAAAATCCTAACTGGATATCTTAATGTCTACTTTTGGACTCATTGTAAAAATTTCATCAATAACAAGGTGTCTGTCAAGGAGTTCCATCATGTTCTTCAAAAACCTCTAATTTTCATTTTCCAGGTATTTGGTGTAGAATTGGATAGTGACCCTCGCCGACACTTTTGTAGACTGCTTCATTGTAGACATACCCTTTAAATTTCATTTGCTTCTGATTTTTCCACTTCAAATATGGCCAAAATAGGTTTTTGGCTCCAGATTTTTTATTTTATTTTATCTTCTTTGTTTGTCTCCTTTTCTTTCCCTTTCTCTTCCCTTCCCTTCTCTTCTTCTCTTCTTCCTCGTTTTATTTCCCTTTCTCTTCCCTTCCCTTCTCTTCTTCTCTTCTTCCTCCTTTTATTTTCATTATACGTTGTTGAACCATATTTGTATTCCCATGAAATTACTTATCTCACTTCAAAAATCTTATTCTTGTGAAGTATCGTGTCTTTAGGTTTTATCTCATTCGACATATTGTGGCTCCAAAGGATTTATTAACGTGACAAATTTTTTATTTTATGCAATCTATCACACCTTGGAAAACATTTTTCCTCATTATGAGGTTGTCTCTTCCTATTTATCACATCGCGAGGAAGTTTCCTTTCTCGCGATGTATCACAAGAAAGTTCTCTTTCTTACGATATGTAGCATCCTCAGAAGTTTTCCTCCATCGCGACAAGTCTCCCCTTCTTTATCACATCGCTGGAAATTTTATCTTCCTATTTTGTATCACATGAATTTTATCTTCATGTGATACATTGCATCACATGAAGTTTTATCTCCATGCAATAAGATAAAATTCTCCAAAACCTTCTCAAAAATTTTCAAAAAAAATATCTAAGTCTTAAGTGCCTTTTCTTCCTCAAAATTCATATTTCGCAATGCAATAGACTTCTTTGTCGTGCATTGAAAAAGTTTCACCATCATGATCTGTCACACCAAAATTATTTTGGTGTGATAAATAACATTTCACCAAACTTTTGGTTTATGCAATATGATGCAGGAGCATCCCTTCACATCAACAAATGTGCTAGCACGCCAACATGCATAAGCACGCAATGGAGAAAGGGAGAGGCATTAACCCTCTCATTTTTAAAATTTGAAATAATCCTATACGGATTTTTGCGTTGTAAGGTTGTAAGAGCTAGGCCATGCCTTTGTACAGGTAGTGTTTGGGGTTTCCTTAAATGGTTTCCTATAGAAGGTCTAGATCATAGTCAGTTCTGCACATTCATTTATGTAATGAGTCGTCGATGTGAAGAAGGACACATGGTGCCAAATCTAGACTCCAAAAGAAAGCAGAGGAGGAAATGTCTGAGGACCCGGAGGAAATCTTGGTCGTTGATCAAGGAAGGAGTCGTAGGACCATTGATCTGGTTGAGGAGGTCAAGAACCCGAAGTGAGAGTATATCCATTGATCTTGGAGGATACGTGTTAGTAGATCTTCCACTATGGGAGATACCCAGTTAGTAGAGATGAGATTTTGAGATTTGAGATCTCAGAAGTCCGAAGAGTCGGATCAGATCAGAGTCGTCGGATCACCCGAAGTGATTTACATATGTTATATCAAGAGGAGGCATGGAAAATATATGTGAACTCTGAGTAAAGACCCGAAGAAACCCTAGGCCATCTGATTTAAGAGGACATGTGGCAGGATCCCGCATATTTGAAGAAAAGGAAAAGGATTTGAGAATTGATATTCCCGAAGTTTGGATCCATGGAGGAAATCATGGCCATAGATTCAAGGGGACAGGTGGCAACAGATCTTCCACTCCAGGAGATTTCCACATAGAGGAGAGTGGGGTTTGAGAGTTGAAACTCCAAAAGTATAGAAGGGCGGATTCAACGACAATCGTTGATCTAGAGGGGAGTTACGTGTCGACAGATCGTGGAGATGTGTGGAAATGCGTGGAAGGAGGATAGAAGAGTGGAATGGATATTGATAGCAGCCGTTGATTGCAGGAAGTGCCAAAGGAGCATAGATCAGCGGACAGAAGGGATTACAGGGCCAGGACACACTCGGACGATAATATTCCTTGAGCGGGCCACAATTTCAACCACTGTTTTAGTGATGGGGTACATGTTAGCACGAGGAGGATTGTGGGGCGAAAAGTGGGTTGGATTGAAACCACTCTTGCGCGCATCTGCAATCGCACATTAGCACAAGGGCATAGCATAGGGACATATGGAAGGAGGAGCTAGTGAAGAGGAGCTAGCGGCCTTGAACTGAAGAGCGCTAGAGCACGCAGACAGAGGGTGCGGGTGTCACGGGACCTACGCCAAAATAAGAAAAGGGGCCTATGTATAATTGATCTGGGTTCATTCAGGATCTCGAAGAGTCAATCCAACTCACAATTGGAACGATCTAGAGACCAAGAGTTCACAGAACCCTAGGAGGGAAGGGGGGTTGCATCACAATACATGAAGACTCCTCCAAATTTCTCAAAAAAAATCAAAGTATCAATTATATCTTCCTAGAAACAACATTGTGTCGCATGAAAATAATTTTCATGTGAAATATCCTATATCACATGAAAAATAATTTAATGTGATACAAAATTTCCTCAAAAATTTATAAGTTTTGCATTGTCATAAATGTTTCCTTTTGTGATGTGTCGTAACAAAATTATTTATGTGCGATACATTGAACTCTTAAATTTTGCACAAAACTTTCTAAGAAAAAATCCATTTTCTTGGGAAAGAACATTGTATGGCATGAAAAATAATTTCATGTGATACACACTCTATTGCAAGAAAAATATTTATATGTGATACATGCATGAATTTTACAAGTGTTTTTGACACCTAGTCCTTTTGTTGATTTTTTAATCTCATGACTACCACAGTTGTTTTGGAAAGCATCAACTTAATGTTCTAAACCAATTTCAACCACTTAGACAACCAATGACCACCATACAAACCAACCCCATTACAAAATCCAAATTGGGAATTTTTCCCAACTTAGCACAAAGAAAACTCTGATATCTTGTAGCAAGCCCATGCAGGTTTGGTGTTGCAACCATGGCTCTAATACCAAATTGTAATATGCCCACTACCATGAAAAATAAACATACTATGTAACATCATTAAAAACTCCCAGGAAGCTACCAGAAAATTAATTCCATGAATGCAAACCATTTAAATCATACACAAAAATGAAACTTAACATTTAACATGAAATAAACACATTGAATAAGAACACTTATCTTATAAACAAATGCACAACTAGTTGCAAAGGAAAAAAGTTCCACCCAAACATAGACCTTGATGCTCTAACTCTTTCAGCAATAGGTCAACCCCGAGCTAGGGCTATGGATCCACAAGAAAGATGAATCTTATGGCTAGTTGTTGTTGGAATACTGAGAGGGGGGTGAATCAGTATGAGCATTTTTACCACTTTTAACCACAATATATAAACTTCAACTTAATCAATAGTACATCATCAGTATATCATAAATAAATCATCAGTATATCATGAGCATATAAACATAAGTAGCATCACATCAAGTACACAGTACACCAGAATTTACATGGAAACCAAAACAGGAGAAAATCATGGAATTTTTTCTTATATATATCAAGAATACATTCATAGGAATCGCAAACTTCCCAATTATCCAGCACCAACTAGAAGGAGGAACCAACCCCCTGATTTACAGGAACCAACCTGAAGGAAGCTACAACTCCCTAAATTCTCTAGCTCCAACTAGAAGGAGGCTACAACCCCCTGATTATTAGGATCCAACTCCCTTATTTCTCTCGCACCAACCAAAAGGAGGCTACAACCCCCTTTCCTTGCCCCGCCATGTTGCCTTGGAATATAAGTGTAGAAACTATCACTACCACAATCACTACCACTGTCACTGTCATTGTCACTGTCACTGCCAATATCACATAAACATGTCGTTGATCAACATTTCCAACCTATCATTGTCACTGATACTCAACCATATCATATCACATATACCAATGGAGCCTCTCAACTATATTTCCAACATCACCAACACATGCCTCTACCAAGCATGTACCAAACCATCAACCTATACCATACCAAAAATCAACCGTGTACCACAACATGTACCAAAAAAAGTGCATCAACCATGCATCAACACCTGTACAACAACAAGTGCATCAACTATGCACCAACACCTATACCTTGTACCTCAACCAACAACCATGTACATCAACACCTATACCACACCATGTACCAACAATGTATCTCAACCATATACCATATCACTCAATCATTCCATACACCATATACCATAATATATCATCAATGAAGTGCCTCAAAAAATTACCAAACAACCAAGATCATATACCAAGTATATTCCTCAACCATGCACCTAAGATGTGCCTCAAAAATGTGGCAATGCCTCAACAATATACCAAAGAGTTACCTCAAGCATGCCCCATAACATCATCAACATGTAATCCTCAAAACATGCATATAAACATACATGTAACTCTATAATAGACCTTGTGTGTGTGATCACAGACCTGCAAACCCTCCTCAACTTCAACAACAAGAGAATAACATATTCGTCAAACTTTACCTTAGTCTCACAGGACTAGTTTTTGGATTAGTCACAAACCCTAACTTTCAATAAGAATAACTATGTACCTATAATGAAAAAGGGTCTGAAACTTGTACCCAATATTCTTCAATATCTTCTTTGCAATTCCTCCAAGTTTAACTGCTTGGAACGTCCCAGAAAAGGAGTTATAGAAAAAATAACAGACCTTGTTGAATTATGCCTTATTCTAGAGAGATAACTTGTAGAGCATGCCACACGTGGAATATTTGATATATGTATATAAAAATCATACACAACATACTACGAACTTCAATATATCCAATTCATTTGGTCTTGCTGAATTTGGATCCTCTATGAAGAAGTTATGACATTTTTACCTGAAACACCTGTTTGAGACTAGTTTCAGGATTATCCAAAAACCCTATTTTCCACTGAGTGTATCTCTGAAAATACAATGACCCAGAAGCTAAAAATTTTACCACATGTACCTTGACATGTATTCTCAACTTCCTCCAATTTTGGCTATCTGAATTATTCTAGAAAAAATATATATAGCGAAAATGGTAAGATGACCTTTAAATAACATACCTTAGAACACATCATCACAAGACTTCATCCTCCCTTGGAATTTCTCCCTTATTTACTTCATCTTCCCTCTGAAATTTACCTCAGATCTCCTTGGTTACCTCAAATAAGAATCACTTACTCACATAGAATATATTCAATAGAATGTGTGTGTGAATGTACTTATGAGTGACTTCTTGAGGTGTATACATACTTTTTCTAAGTAACCTATTTCTTTAACTTTAGGGATTCTTTAAATTTATTGTTACAACCACTTTACCCTTTCATTAATGACTTGCAACCAATTAAGGTCTTATTAACCCATCTTTGGAGCTTCCAACTTCATGACCTCATAACTCCTCAACCATGAGGAACTACGTGACGTTCCACCTATCACCGGAAATGGCATGATGATTATTATACATCTATGAAGGTAATACATGCATTTACATTGTCATTCATTTCCTTATTCCTTGATCAACTTCATGTTCCATAACCACACCTCTAGGGCATCATGTAAACTTCATCAAATGCACCCAACACATATGCTGACAAAAACCACTCCATCAATGCCAACTAACTCACCAAAAATATCAACCACATCTCTAGGGCTTCCAGACTTCTCCAAGGGTTGACATAAATCTCTAAGGGTTGACATCAATGAAAACCAACTGTCGAAACCAATTGTCCAACAATATCCCCCTTTGGCATTGATGGCAACATTGATGCTCCAACACTTATGCTCCCTCTGTGACCATTTCTCCTCATCAATGTTTCTCACTCTCCCCCTTTGACATCAATGGAAAAGGTTCTCTTTCATTGGGGCTTCCCCCCTTGTCTTCATGCATCTTTTCTCTCTCTCTTTTTCCATGCCTTTGTTCTTTCTCTTCACATGTTTCTCTCCTCGTGTTCCTATCCTCTTGTGACTTCCCCTAAAAGTATACCTTCTTTGAACAATCCTTCTTTGACTTCATGTGATTGATTTTTACTTTTCTGATCTTTCTCTTTCTCTCCCTTTGACATCATGGGAAAAAAGATAACTCCCCCTGTTGGTATGTCTCCCCTTGTCTGTATGCTACTGATATTTATTTCTTGATTATTTTTCTTCCCTTGACTTCTCTGCAAGATGTCATGTAGATCAATGTAGGGCTACATGTAAGTGTTTCATTTTCTTTCTTCCAGTGCTTGCTAATTTTCCATTGGTGCTTTCTCTTGTAACTCTCTGACATATATAAAAAGCATTCATTACTTGATTTCATCGTTCACTTGTCATGTTCATTTGACCATATTGTTCAATGATTTTCTTCTGATGATTTAGCTTTTGTTGAGTATTTCTCCTTCCCTGTTCTGCAGTGCCTTTTACTGATTTCTTTTCTGTGACCAATTGATTCCAACTAATTCCAATTGTAGATGCATTGTTATGTATATTCTCTGACCCATGTTATATGTACCTGTTAAGTATCCATCTCTGTCCATATGTCGCTAATTGTTCATAACTTTGTTACTCAACTGTCCATAATGTTGACCCATCTATCACTTTGTACTTATTCTATCTGACTTCTCTAAATTTGTCTCTGCGGATTCTTCAAACTGCTCAAAGGATGATTCTCCAATGTAGCCACTACATTGACTCCCCCTATTCAATATTCATATTTACTGGGAGTCTCCAAGAAGGATAGCTCAAAAAAATACTCACTCTAATGTGGAGTAATATTCCTCTGTGTTTGTGTATTTATCATCTTCCTTTTCATCCTCTTCCTAAATTCTTGCATTGTCTTCCTGAATTGTGACTTCATCCTCTTCCTGGATTCTATCATCTTCCTCTTGGCCTATGAATTCATTATGATATTTCACTGTTCTAAATATTGTGAGTACGATCTTTGGGACCTGGTCTTCATTCACCTACTCTTCTTTTTTTTCATTTCTTCTCCAAAATTTCATGTATCTGACATCAGTGTTTTCCTTCATGGGAGGCTTTATCACGCCTCTACAATTTCGAGATATGTGTCCATAGTTGTGGCATTTGTAACATTCAATATTATGTGGAGCCACATAATCATTTCTTTCTTGAANATTCACATCCTTATTCCTTTATAAACTTTTGGTTCCATAACCACACCTTTGGGGCATCATGTAGACTTCATCAAATACACCCAACACATATGTTGACATCAACCACTCCATCAATGACAACTAAATCACCACAAATATCAACCACTCCATCAATGACAACTAAATCACCACAACTATCAACCACATCTATAGGGATTCCATACTTCTCCAAGGGTTGAAATAAATCTCTAAAGGTTGACATCAATGAAAACCAACTGTCCAAACCAACTTTCCAATAGTTACTATCCACTCAACTACCCAATACCAAGTAAAAACTCATAGCAAGCTAATTCCTACAGCAATTCAAATCCACCAGCTCTCTTTCCCCTTAAGTTGCATAACCCAAGGAATGGGATCCCCTTATCTTCCATGCAATCCATTAAGCCATCCCAATTCCCTCCAGGGCTTCAACATGGATTGGGAAATAAATCTATCAGCTAGGGGATCCAAGAATTCTAGTTCTAACAAGAATTTTCACGTGCTCTAGGCAATTTCCTCCACATAAATCTCACTTATAATCCTAACAACCTAATCTGCATGCATTTTCCATTTCCAACAAGCTATCTTCAACATTACTATGGCTCCCCTCTCTTCCCAACACCCGACACTCTCTTTTCCTCTCTTCTATCAAGCTATAACAACTCCCCTCTCCCTATACTTGAATTTTCCTTTTCTTCCCCATGCATGCCTTGACTCTCTCACATTTCCCCAAAAATATTGTACCCAACCCATGCTCTAATAACTAGGTGAAATGAATCTTTGATCTGAAAATGAAAAGGCTTGAGTCTCTTTAAAATTGCAAGTGTAAATTGTATGTGCTTAGGCAATAGGATCAAGTTGCAAACACATTAAAACTTAATGAGTTTTTACTTAAAAATGAGCAACATAAACAGACATAACAACCATAAAAAACAAGCACATTAACACAACAAAATGATAAAGGAGTTCACCCCTCTCTTGGGATACATCTCTTGGTCCAGCCTCTAATGGATCATTTTAATTAATTCTCAAAGTGTCAAAATCAATTCTTTACAATGCTCGGAATGCAAAATACATGGCTTCAATGGATCCAAAATGTCCAAAACCCCTAGTTGGGCTCTTCCTGCACCTGGTTTGGCCAAAAACTGAGAAGAAATCACTTCCTGGAAGTTTCTCCCAATTCTTTGTTGTCTCTTCTCGCCAAAACGCACATGTGTGTGACTAGCCTGGCTCCCAGGCATTTCCCGTGCCAAAAACCCAGCACGAGCGCCATTCCGCAAAATATGGCGAATTGTTGCATCATTAAGGGACTTGGCACCTTTTCTGGTGGAGGTGTCGGTCGCATGGCCCATGTGGTCGGGCATTGGGCTAACCATCCACCTCGATCGGACTAACCGTTGAAATCCCCCATGCTCCAGTCATATGGCATGGTTATGTAATAAGTTTCGCGGGTTGGGGCTAAGCCCTGGCCCTTTTCTCCACCCAACCAAATATTAAAACAAACTTAAATAAAATTTTCAAAGTAAAGGGTTAAGAAACAATACATAGGCGGGTTGGTGGCCCGACCTATGTAGAGACTATGCCATGTTGTAGGTCCTGGGTTTGAACCCCGCGGACTCCAACAAAGTTTTACACCATAAACCAATGATGGGGTGCCACTTGGGGACCCTTGGTTGGGCCACGTGGAACCTTTGCATTCACTTTGAGCATGCCACGTGTCGACCATACATTAGTTCACGTCAACCACTGCCACATAAACTTCCAACTGAATGCCTTTCCATGTCACCAGTACAATACCATGCCACGTCAGCAGTATAGTCTGTACGGACTGTACGGTCAGCTACCACGTGGCCTATACGGACTATACAGTCAGTAAAAATTTTGTGTGTTTGGAAAAGTGGATAGAATGTGATATCTCTCACATACGACGTATGTTTGAGCTCGTTCAAGTTGTGTTGGGATCGTGAGGATGAGGCCTACGCACGAGTCCATTTTCGAGAAATTTTGAGCACTTTGATTTTTGAGCATATTTTGATCCCCTGGATCACTCCTCCCCATTGGGAAGATTTTGGAACTCCAAAAGACTACTTTTAGTCTATTTGAAGATGAGGGTACAGTTCCTTTACCTTGCCAACCTCAATCCATCTATCTTTTCTTGGATTTGTTCCTTTAAGACCAACACGAAGGTATTCCACATTACCTCATTTTGAAGTTCTCATCCTCCTGTCAAGGATTGTATCCTCATGTAATTCTGAAAGATATTCTAGCGAGAAGACATCTATGGAAGGAATATGAACATGATCTCCTTGATCATCAATTAAACGAGGCTCATACAATCTCAAATTCTCAACATTAACAACTTCATACATTTTCATATAAGGAGGCAAATCCAAACAAAAGGCATTGTTACCAATCTTTTCAAGAATCTTGGAAGGTCCATATCTAATTGGTTTCAGTTTTTTACCTTCTCCTTTAAGCCTCTCCTTGCTAATGGAAAGCCAAACTTCATCTCCAACTTGGAAACTCTGATCAACACGATGCTTGTCATGCCTTGTGTTGTACTTGGTTTGGCTCTTTTCCAACTGTTCTTGTACCATTTGATGCACCAACTGAATTTGTTCAATGAACTTCTTTTCTCTATCAATGTCATAATGACCATCAATAGCAATATCCTTTGCAAAGACAAAATCTAAAGGAGATTTTGGCAACTAACCAAAACATGCCTCAAACGGAGATGTTTGAATCGAAGAGTGCTTAGCCTGGTTGTAAGCATGTTGAATGTAGTGTAAGTGATCATCCCAAAGCTTAGTATGTTTGTTGCAATAACCACGAATAATATGTACTACAATTCTATTCACCACTTATGTTTGACCATCGGTTTGTGGATGAAATGTTGTGCCCTTTTTCAGCTTGGTATCCATGAGTGCCCATAAGCTTGACCAAAAGTTGCCAATAAATCGAGAATCTAGATATGAAATAATGGATTTCGAAACCCAAAATGTACCCAAACATGATGAAAGAACATTTTTGTCATTTGTTCAATTGTAACTTGTTTCTTAAAAGGCATCAAAATACACATTTTTCTTAAACGGTCAACCAAAACATAAATATAATCATGATTCTTTTTAGACATTGGTAGGCATCCTACAAAGTCCATGGAAATGCTTTCCCAAGGACGAGAAGGAACCGGAAGTGGAGTATACAAACCCAACTTTCTATTTCTAGGCTTACTTGTAGCACATAAAGAACATCCTCTTACATATCTTGAAACACTTTCATTCATTTTAGGCCAATAGCAATACCTTTGCAAATTAGCCATCGTCTTGCCTACACCAAAGTGGCCAGCAATAAAAGAAGAATGTGCCTCCCTTATGATGTTGAATGTTTCACCTTGTGGAATACATAGCTTGCAAAGATGATACAAAATATTATTATGCACATGGTAATCCAATTCATCAACTTGGTTAGAATGACACAAAGTTGCATAAACCTCTTTAAAATCAGCATCTAAAGCATATTGTTCAACATAGCTCTCATGCATGGTAGAATTATGCTTAAGAATAAATGAAGAACTAACAATAGGCCTAGAAAGCATATCAACAACTTTGTTATAAATGCATTTCTTATACCTTATAATCAAGTGAAATTTTTGTAGAAAACCCATCCATCTGAAGTGCCTTGCTTGTTGTAGTTTTGTTTGTGATTGTAAGTATTTCAATGGTTGATGATCTATGTGAAAGATAGTTTATTTTCCCAACAAATAATGTTTCCATTTTTTCACACTTTTCACCAATGAATACAACTCATTATCATAAGTAGGATAATTAATCACAACACCATTAAAAATTTCAGAATGAAAACAAATGGGCTTACCATGTTGCAACAAGACTGCTCCCATTGCATAATTACTTGCATCTGTTTGGATCTCAAATGGCTATCTCAAATTAGGAAGTGAAAGAACTGGAGCTAAACTAATCTTCTCATTTAATGCATCAAAATATTTTTGTTTCTTGCCTCCCCATTGGAAAACTTTCTTGATGCTTATCACTGCATGTAATGGAGTTTCAATTGAAGAGAAGTTAGCAATAAACTTTCTCCAATATTGGGTTTCTCCCAGAAATCTTCTTACCTATGTCACATTGTTGGGCTTGGGCCAATCCAAAATGACTTTGACCTTGGAAGGATCAATTTTTAGTTCTCCTCCTCCAACAATATGTCCCAAGTAAACAAGTGAGGTCTTTCCAAACTCACATTTAGACA
>SNQJ01S0085178.1:0-11052 GCA_010110895.2 Picea sitchensis | reverse complement strand
TAGAGGTGTATTATGGGAGGCTCATCTACTCTTTAAGAGTAAGGGATGGTGTAAGGAAGTGTAAATATGCCAAGTAAAAGTGTTCTTAAGACTCTTTATAATATGAAGGAAAAATATCATTCAGGTATATTTTTATGTATATAGGGAAAAGAAACAAATTATGGTGGTGACAGATTATGAACAAGGTTTAAGATATTTAGAAGAGCTTAATCCAAAAAGAACTTGACAAGGTATGGGATATAATCCACAAAATAATGACAGATCGTTGTGATGACAATTAGAAATAGTGTTGGTGAAAATTATTTGATGAAAGCCATACCCCAAAGGAATGGCTAGCGTTTGAACAGCAATGACAGAAAGGAACGAAACTAAGGAAGAACGCACGAGGAGCAGTAGTTGTTCCCTTTAAAGGAACACCAAGTTATGAGAAGGAACAACATTCGCACGAAGGAACAACAGTCGTGAGAAGGAACAACAATTGTTCCTTTCAATTGAACAACAATCGTGCAAAGGAACAACATTTATTCCTTTTAAATGAACAACATTTTTTAATTTCTAACCATCTCAATCGATAATTTTGGAAACTTCCCCATGGAAACATTTGTTCTCTTGTTGAATCTAAGGTTGATTAGTCATCAACTAAATTCATTCAATTATTATGGGTCAGTTTATTTCAGAATCGAGTATGGGATGGTCTGTTGATGTCATGAGTTCATTATGGTTACCCTATTACTACTGCAGAGTACGACATATTCATTTTTATGTGAAAGACTGGGTCCACGTGATAGGATAAAGAAAGAGTGCAGAATAGAAAAGAGTGCTAATTTTGTTGATTATAGTTATCCTCCCTATCTCTCAAAAAAATGAAAAGAAAAAGAAAAACTAATACTTAATGAAAACTATATACAGTATGTATAGTGTCAACAAAATTCATCATTTATGGAGTTGGGGTGGCTGGGTTACCTTCCTAACCAGCCAAAATTTGAACGGTAGGATCTTTACTTACTTACTGGTAAAAAGATTATTTTGAAGGAGGATGATGGTAAAGTTGTATTCGGTGCCCAATAACCAGAAATGGAGATATAGATCCATAGATGGTGCTTAAAGTGACCATGCCATTATCATGGACTTCCTCAATTTCATATGGTCCCAGCCACCATGTATGTAACTTTCCCAAAAAATCGTGAAATCTGGAGTCGCAGAGAAGCGCCCAATCAACCTTCTTGAATGATTTCTTCTTGATATGCTTGTCATGCCAAGCCACTCTTTGTTGTTGAATAACAAATGTGCACTCCACAACAGATAAGCATGCTTCATCCAATTCGTTGAGTTGTTAAAGGGATTGTTTATGTTCCACTGTTAGATATAGTCCAATTTCCTATGCCATCCTTAGGGTTTTAATATCAAACTCGATTAGGAAGATGGGTTCTTTTCCATAGAGTAGGTGATATGGAGAGTAGCCAGTGGTGTTATGCCATGTTGTTTGATAAGACCATAAGGCATTTGGAAGCTCAGTATCCCAATTATGTCAGTTTGTTGAGACAATCTTTGTCAGGATTGCCTCCAGGACCTTATTTGTGCTTTCTACTTGCCTGTTTTCCTATGGGTGATATGGAAAAATAACTTTGTTCTTAATATGATAATTTTCGAGGGCGGTGGCGATTCTATGAGCTGTAAATTGTGACCCCCCATTAATGATTACTTCCATGGGTAGTCCGTAGCATAAAAATAATTTGAAAATAAATTTGATGACTACCTCTTCTGTTGCATTTGGTAGGGCTTTTACCTATACCCATTTAGTCATGTAGTCTGTAGCTACTAGAATATAGGCCTTCTGATTTGACTTTGGATTGAAAGGGCCAAGGAAGTCTAGTTCCCATCTTTCAAATGGTTCTACGACTATTTTTTATTTCAAGGGAATTTCATTAGCCTGACCTGGTTTTCCCATTCATTGACAGTTGTCGTGGGTCTGGACGTATTCCTTCGCATCTCTAAATATGTAGGACCAATAGTAACCCATATGTAAAATTTTGTGTCCAGTCCCGCGGTCTGCAAAATTCCCACCATAGGGTTCGTCAAGTCCTACCTTTAGTATGTCATAGATTTCATCATCTCGTACGCATCTACGGATCTGGAGATCAGCTCCTATGTGAAAGAGATATCCAATGATCCAAGCGAATTGTGCATTATGCTGGACGATCAATTTTCTTTCCCTTGACGATAGATGTGTCGGTAATCTCCCCGCTGCCCTATAATTGTCCACATCAGCATACCAAGGTGGCTTTGTGGTAACGACAAATAGATGCTCGTATGGAAATTGATCTTCAACTGTTAAGGAGTCATATGTTTTGGGTATGCGGGATAGGAAGTCTGCGACAAGATTTTCTTTCTCGGGTCAATCTTTGATGGTGATGTCAAATTCCTGCAAGAGTAATAACCACCAAGTGACCCATCCATTAGTAATCAATTTATTAGCTAGATATCTAATAGCAGAATGATCAGTATACAGAATAACGAGATAGCCTATTATATAATGGCGAAATTTATTGATGACGTGTATAACAACTAAAAATTCTTTTTATGTTACTATATAATTAAGTTCAGCTGGAGTAAGATTATTGCTAATGAAATAAATAGCATAAGGTTTCTTGTCTTCTTCATGTCCAAGGACAACGCCTATGGCAATATCTAATGCATCGGTGGAGATGTGAAATGGTATTTTCCAATTTGGTCCCCTCAACACCGGCGTTGTTGATATCAACTTCTTGAGTCCTATAAATGCCACATCACACTTGTTAGACCACTGAAACTCCACATTACCAGTCAGAGCATGTAAAGGTGCAGCGGTTCTTACAAATTTTTCCATAAATCTATGATAGTATCCAGAAGTGCCAAGGAAACTATGTACCTCTGTTTGTGTGTGTGGTGTAGGTAGATTAAGAATTACCTCTATTTTTGTTGGATCTACTTTAATTCCATATGAAGAAATATAATTCCCTAGTACCACACCTTCTGTCATCATCATGTGACATTTTTCGTGGCTTAAACATAACCTGGTGGAAATGCATCGTTCCAGTACCTTCTCAAGATTATTCAATGATTGGTTGAAGTTGTCACCATAAGGAGTGAAGTCATCCATGTAGACTTCAAGCCCTTCGCTGATCAGGTCATTGAATATGCTCAATATGGCCCTTTGGAATGTGGCTGGAGCGTTACATAGTCCAAAGGGAAATACTCTGTATGCAAAAGTACCTTAGGGGCAGGTGAATGTAGTTGTATATTGATCTTCTAAGGCGATCTGGATTTGATTGTAGCCACTAAAACTATATAGGAAAGAAAATAATTTATTTTCTGCCATAGTATCTAGGACATGATCGATGAAAGGTAAGGGGAAATGATCCTTTTGAGTGGCTTTGTGAAGTTCCTTGTAGTCAACAGAGATCCTCCATATTCCGTTTTTCTTTGGGACAATCACTAATGGGGAAACCCACCAACTATCTAAGATAGGGTATATAAAATATACATCCAACAAATTTTGTAAATCTTCCTTAACAATATCCCCGAGATGGGGATTCAGTCTTCTCTGCAGGTGTCAGATAGGTTGAGCGTCATTTTCAATATAAATGTGATGTGTGCAGAGTTGCGGATCAATACCTTTCATATCAGAATACTCCCATGCAAAAGCTTGCTGGTATTTGGAGAGGACTTGAATTAGCTTTTGTTGTTATTGTTCATCTAAATTGGAATTGATGTTCAGAGACCTCCCTGGTGCAATCTCGACAGATTTTCTGTTATGAATAGTTGTAGTTGGAATTTATTGTTCCATTAAATCTTCTAGCGGGTCTTCCTGTGCTTCATATTCTAGAACATCTTGGAGCATCTGGCAGTTTGGGTTGCTCATGATGGTTGGGCTATTAATAAACCCACTGATTATGTCATCCTCTAGCTAGTTTTTAATTTTGAGGGCTTCTTCCAGCATGAGAGGGGCTCGTAAATCCTTTTCTGGATATCATGGTGGTGGCAATTGTGAATATATGAAAGTTGGGCTTCTCTTGGCAGGAGGATATAAGATGAGATTCTTTGTGATACCTCCTTTAGCAATTGTCATATTACTCGTTCGACATCCTATGTACGCATCTGCTATTGCGAGCCATGGTCTGCCTAGTATCAATGGATGCCCTTCAAGTCCACTTCTTGGGTTGATGATGAGGAAATCCGTCAAATATTCCCAAGAGTCGACGGAGATGGCTATATCATGTAATGTGCCAACTGGTCGAACCACCGATCGATCTTCCAATTGTAACATAATTGCAATGGGCTCGAAGGAGTCGAAACCCAGGGTATTGTAGCTTTCCATAGTCAGGATGTTCATGGCTACTCCCAAACTAACTAGTGTATTTGGAAAAGAACAACCCTAGATATGAATTGTTACTATGGGATTCCCTGGATCTACATATTTGATTGGTTCTTGTATACCAAGAATCAGATCAGACAAGGCTCCTACTACACGAACTATTGATGATGAATGTTTTATCTTCCTAACAGGATTCCTTCCACATATTTCCTTGATTGTTTTCGCGTAAATTGGAATATCTTGTACTACCTAAATGACTGGAATATTGACATATAAATTCTTGATTTCCCCTACAATGTCAAAGCTTGGAAATTCGACATGTTTTTCTATCATTAATCTTTCAGGGAACGAAGCGGAAGGAGTTTCATCCTTATCGGGATCCTGTGATTCGACTGTGTTTCCCCCCTGCTCAATTTCTTTTGTTATTACCACAGTTGAGTGTGTTATTGCTGGTTGTTGTTCATTCTCTTTCTCTTGAGAAACGATATTTTATTCAGGAGAGATTATACGCCCCAATCTCAACCGGATTTCGTTGCACCCTGCCAAGTTGGTTTCCCCTTCCTCGTTCTCCATAATCTGGACGAGATGAGTCGGTCTATTATTAGGATTTGGGTGAGGTTGGGCTGGTAATTGGGGGCGAAATTGGGATTGAGGGTTTTGGGGTAGTTGGAGTGGATCATGCAATGTGGGTTGGTTTTGAGGGGCCATTCCCATGGGTTGATTGTTTATCCCCAGGGGGCCCTACCAATTCTGGTTCCAATTTGGTTTTTGGACAGTCGTATTGGGCCACTGTGAAGGGTAGGGGTTATTTGAATTTTTCCAGGGTGAGGTGGGATATTGTGAGTTAGGCCAGGTAGAGTTTGCAGTTGGTTGATTCTGCCAGATAGGATTTTCAGCGGACTGGTTTAGCCAAGTGGGATTTGCAGGTGGGTATTGGTGGGGCTGCCATTTCTTATTAGGAAATTGTTGGCCCTGCCATGCATTACTAGAATTTTGCTGCTGATTATATTGTCCGAGAAAGAGAGAGGAAGGGTCTTGTAGTGTATTCGAAGGTCAATTTTTCCATTGACGACGTTGAGCCATCAGATATAACGACTCTATTTCTTCTTTTGCTTCTTTAAAGACTGCTTCCATTTCAGGGAGCGATGAGCGGCACAAATAGCGCAAAACCGAACCACATCCAAAGGGAAATCCCTTGGACCATGTTTTCTTCTGCATTTGTGGAAAAATATGGCCAAAGTCTATTTTTATTTTGTTTTTGTTTGTTTGTCGTGCAATACATCAAATTGTGTAGTGAGAGTGCTCAAAATATCTATTTTTAAATTTTCTAAGAGATTACCAACTTCAGCTCGTATGACACCCCCGCTTGTAGTATTGTTACTTCTAGTGAGGGGAGTATGCATTCCTGATCTGGTCTGTGTGCTTCCTCGTGAGCACCTGATACACAATTGAATGATGTTATCATAAGTTTCTTGATAAATGTCACCCTTTCCCATTAGATTCAATGTTTCTACCCATTCATATTTCATACCTTTAATAAGAGTTGACTTAAGTGCTTCACCTGGTAATGCACCATAGGCTGATCTTTGTAAATTATACTACAATCTCTCAACATATTCTTCTAATGATTCATTTTCTTTTACAGTCATTTGAACAATTTCATCTTTTAAGTCTCTAGTTCTATAATAATCTTGATGTTTTTTCAATAAGACCCATTTCATCTCATCCCATGAGTTTATAGTTCTACCCCCTAATCCCATAAACCAGTGTAGAGCTACTCCTTTCAAAGTGGAGGGGAACAATTTTAATTTTTGGGTTTCAGAGGTGTAATCACACCCTCTACATAGGACATCAAATTCAAATAAGAATAAGTCTGGGTCTTCTGAGATCAATCCATGAAAGGTTGGAAGGTTTTTTAGGGGAATTGCCTTCATGTGGGCATTGGCAATTGGATCAACTATCGGATATTCCAATGTGGAAGTTTCGAGATGTTGTTGATTTGGTTGTGTCATTTGATCGAAAATGTGCGAGAAATCTTCAGGGATTTCTTGATCTAGGTATTTCATTCGAGGTGTTTGATTATCTGACCATCTAGGGGATTTGATTTCACTCCCTTTATCTGGGATTCCAGGTATGCCTTCTTCTTTCTTAGGAGATTCAGGATCAGGGAGTGGTGATCGATCTACCTTGGCAATACCGCTGGTTTCTCCTTCCCCTTCCTCCATATTATGAGAATTTCCCTCTTATAAAGGGGTTAGAGGTGGAAGATCTGTGCTCTGAAAGCTTTACTTAGTCCCTTCAGTTTTGTTGTGAATCTTAGTGTGGGTTTTAGTTGGTGAGACTGCTTCTTGAGGGATTCAGGTAGATCCTTTCCTAGGTCCAACCGAATGTTGAGATTCATCTTTTTGGATAATGTCGTCTATGAAAGTGCTTCGCCCAGGGAGCACCGGGCCTTGGGATTTGGTAATTTTTGGTGGGGGTTTTGATTTTTCAATATCTTTCTTCTTAGTCATACACATTTCACGCAAAAATAAATTCAAGAAAGAAAACACCTATTCAACCTCTTAATGCGTCAGCTGGAGGTAGGCGTTGGCATACGCATCTTACTTATTTCCTGCATAGGTTCTTACCTTCTGTCTTCGATAACTCGTCCTCGAGAGGCATAATGTATGCTACCTTTGACATTCTCCCTCGCAACGACGTCAAAATGTTGGTCTCTAAAGATGTCCTAAAACAACCTTAGTTTTAACATTAATTTATCAACCCGATGATTCATCTTTTATCTCAAGAACATCAGCAAAGTCTATGCAGATAGCTTGTAGAGGCTAAAATAGTGTAGCTAAAGAAAACCTAAGTTTATCGAGAATCAAGTTCCTCAAATGTTCATTTAAAGATTCTAAGATTAAGATCTTACTTAACAGAATCGAAATCTAATTGCTAACATGTTGTGAATAAAAAGGAACTAGCTAACCTGCTAAATTCATTTAACTGAAAAGAAATGATTGAATTTGAGTAAAGGCTTGCAGAATTGACTATTAACTAGGAATTGAATTGCTAGAAAGGAAATAGTGAACTATTCTAATAGAAAGAAACTGCAATTGTAACCTAATCGTAAGGAACAACAGTCATAACTGAACGGAAAGGAACAACATTTGTAACTTTAATTGAAAGGAATGACAATTGTAACATATTCGAAAGGAACAACTGATGTGAATCTTAAGTAAAAGGATTAACGCATATGAAAACGTGAGGAACTATCAAGCAGAAAACTACAGTAATGGAAATTGGAATCATCAATCATTGACACTCAAGAGAGATATCTATCTTCTGTATGCAAACCATATGAAATCATTAGCACGCTTATGCATTCGTCTTAACTATTGTGAAAGGGAATTCAATCGTAAAACATAAATCAAACTGATACAATTACAGCTGAAATAGTAGCTCCTTTAGACTGGGCCCTTAGTCCTTAGATGCACTGCTATGAGAAACTCAATATATAGAAATGGTGAAAACGAACAGATCTTTTATTAACTTCATAGTTGGTACATCATTCACAAAAACGTCTTGTGCAGAGTAACTCTGAGTCTGAATACTTGAACGTAATTATTAGCTTGTCTTTTAGGATCTATTATCCTCTATATATACAATAATCTGAGTAAATCAAGCCATCCTGAGTATTGGAAGATCCTCAGGATTGCTTTACTGTTATAAAGTTACAATATAGGAAACTGAATCATCTTTAAAACTGCTTTTGCGCCAAAAGTTCTTAATCTACAATGGCTCACGCATTTTCAAGATATCCTTTGCTATTTCGGTTTTGCCAATATTTAACCAATCGTCTAACAAAATCAAACAATTCCAACCGTATTTTAGAATGTACTCATCATGACTTCAGTAATATCACTAAAAGACATATTAATCATTTTCTATTCTATTTATCCCTAATTAACATAAAAGTCACTCAAAACTATATCGCAAACCTTGGGAATAAGGAGGATGTTCGTACCTTTTTCATAACCCAACAATAACACATAATTTATGACTACCTTTATTACAATTTTATTGTCATAATGTTCCAAAATTATACTAAAAGATGACATAGTACTATTAAATGAACATAAAATTATAACATGAGAAAGTTAAAAAGTTATAATGTTATTACATGATAATAAATTATAATAATATTATTATAAATTAGTATTAGATATTATAAAGTTACAATTAGATTTTAGTAGTCAATTTGTTGTGGGAATGAAGAGTTTTTAGTTCCACTAATAAAGAAGTTTTATATAATTATTTGGTGTTTGGTTTAACTGTATCTTAAAATTAGATTATTATTATCATTTATAAAAAAATTATTGCAATTTATTTTATTTCATTTTATAATAATTTTAATATTCACTTATATCAATTACAATTTTTTATAATTATTTATGAAAATTTTATTGCAATTTATTTTATTTCACTTTATAATGATTTTAATATCCACTCATATATCAATTACAATTTTTGTTGTATTAATAATATATCATGATGATGATGTCTACGGATCTTAAGAAAAGTAAGAGATTACTTGGATTTCTTTAAAATGTTATTTTTTTGAGTGAAAAGTATTAATAAAAGTGTTTCAATATCACTAAAGTTTTGATGACTTAGAAGACTAAGAGAAATTTTGTCCTACTATGATAATTTTGATTTCAAAAGTTAGGGTTAACCATCTCCTTATAATATCTTTATTTTATTTTATTGTTTAATTTATTATCACACCATAAATTCTCTTCATATTTGAAAATTTAAATAAAAAAAAATAGATTAAAATGGTTATGAACCCAAAAAAAAAAAAAAAAAAACATAATATCTAGGATAACTTTTCTATTATTAAAATTATGAAAAATCATACTTTTATTTATAAAAGTAAAATTATATAATATGTAAAAAAACATTTTTGAAATAATGTAACAAAGACATTTTTCAAATAGAGAAAGATGTTAAATGTTCACATAAGCAATTAAAAATATATTTTTCAAATTTTCCTTATCATCCATATTTTTCCTAAGTTATGTATCATAAAAGAAACTAATTTCTCAAGAAATAAAAAAACCCATTCCAAGAATGCATCCAGGACACCTCAGGACACCTTCAAATCTGTAATCACAGGAAAGGTTGATTAAAATATTGTGAAATATGTCCATTGAGTTCTGGGTCTCATTTAATTGAAACTTCAAATCACATTATTGATTGAATTCTTACACTGGTTCGTTGGTGTTAGTATACATTTTTTTTAATCAGTGATCAATTGGGTAGTATGGATAATCGATTTGACATAGTTATGTATGTGGTGTGTGAGAGTTATCTGGTTACAGGCAGAAATCATCAGCTATGTGCAGCACTTACAGAAGTAAGAAATACAAAGTTAAACTGACCGTGAATGACTTAATTTGTCGATGATATGAATATATGGAAGCGTGTGATTTCCAGATTCTTTCCTTGAAGCTCGCAGGCTGTTCCTCTTTATCTACTGAGGTGAGCTGTATTTGTCTACTCTGATTGTCTTGTTTTTGTAATATTTGGATATGTCAGGCTGATCTTAGACATCCAATTCGGCAATTATGAACAGTGGTCAAATCGAAAGAACGTTGTGGACATTCATGGCTTCATGGTGCCCCCACAAACAGTGTACAAAAATTTAAACAGTAACCACTTAATTTTCGTTGCCATCCAAAACAGTCAAATGAATAGGTTTGTATCATGATTAATGTCGGTGCTCAATGAAACGTTCTGTGTATTGTTATTAGGACCATAGGTTTGTATGAACTTGGATTTCATAGTATTTAGAGGAATAAAAGGAAATATAGATATTTTTTTATAGTTTTTTTTTTATATAATTTTATAATTGTGGTGATTTAAGATTTTTATTTATTATTATTTTTTCAATTTAATTTGATTTATAAAAAAATAACATATTGATTTAAATCTTAAATATTTTTCAACATTTAAAATTGTAATTGGATATTTTATTATTTTTTAGGACTTCACAAAACATTTCAAAATACATTTTTCATATTTTCTTATTTTTTCTTATTTTTTTTATATAGAATAGATAACTAAAATAATAATAATAAATACATCCATAATATGTATCATACCATAAACTAATTATGCAAAAACCCCATTCCAACCATATAGAACACCAAATCGAGAATCATGGAAAATGTTGATGAACAAATTCTGATATATGACCATTGAGTTCTTCAATTATCTTTGAGAGCCACATTGCGAGATGGAAGTCAGATCTCTCTCTCTCTCTCTCTCTCTATATATATATATATATATATATCTTATAATGACTCTCTGAGACAATTGAAGAATTCAATGGTCATATCTAGAAATATATATGACGAAAATAAATTCTTTTGAAACCTATGATCTTATTGAAGATTTCTTCCATCAAAGGTTGAAGAGAAAAAATTCTCAAAGTATATTATTTTTTCATCCACTTAATGACAAGCAAAGAATATCCAAATACTTATAGCTTTTTGCCTCCATGTTCTGCCACCAAAGTGATGGACAATTTTAGGGCCATTACTTCGGGATAATTATTAGATCCAAGTCCAACTCCTTCTATGAATCTAAGAGACTAAGAATCAATCAGAAGCAATATGACCTAGAACCTCCTAGTGAAGGATTTCATTGTG
>SNQJ01S0085176.1:52227-69960 GCA_010110895.2 Picea sitchensis | reverse complement strand
TGTATGGCGAATGGTGAAATTCGATATAATGAAAAAGAAAGGTTTTCCCGGTTGAGGGTTTCCGGTAAAGATCTCTGTGTATTCTGTGTATGAGCCATTGATTAATTTCTGTATTGCTTAAGAATATTTATGCATTGCTTTACTTCGCAGGTTTAAAACTTACAGGATGTTGTAGATGAAAACTTATCCCAGTAATCCATCGAAGTCGACGGTTTCTCAATTCGAGTCTCGGTTTTCATTTTATGCCCAGTTGCAAGTGGCATCCCAAACCATTTCGAGGAATCTTGGCCAATTCCTCCTCAGGGCATAAAAGTCTAACGGAGCAACATTTTTTAGTTCCATGAGATGTTTCATGCTTATTTTGCCATGGAATAGGTGGCCACATTGTCCATTTGCTTCCGAGGAATGGTTTCCTAAATTGGACCCCTAAATCAAAATGTTGCATTGTTTCTTACTGAGCAAAACATAAGTTCTCGAAATCAATGAAAAAACAACTTCTAAGGGATTGGAACTGTGAGTGAGGGATGCTCTAGCTAAAATCCTATGCCAGGAATCCAATGGAGATGACGTTTCCTCAATCTGACTCTTGATTTTCGTGATATGCCCAGTTGCAAGTCGCATCCCAAACCATTTCGATTACTCTTGGTCAATTCCTCCTCAGGGCATAAACGACTAACGAAGCATCATTTTTTAGTTCTGTGAGATGTTGCAAACTTGTTTAGGCATGGACTAGGTGACCACATTATCCATCTTCTCCCAAGGGATGGTTTCATAAATTGGACCCCTTAATCCAAATGATGCATTGCTTCAAACTGAGCAAAACACTAGTTCTCAAAATCAATGAGAAAAGAAACTTACGAGGCATGGCACCCGGGAGTGGGGTGGTATAGTTGAAATCCTATCATAGTAATCCAACAGCGTTGATGGTTCCTCAATCCGAGTCTCGATTTTCATTTTATACCCAGTTGCAAGTGGCATCCCAAAACATTTCAGGGACCCTTGGCCAATTACTTCTTAGGGCATAAAAACCTAACGGAGCAGCATTTTTGAGTTCCATGAGATGCTGCAAGCTTGTTTAGGCATGGAATAGGTGATCACATTATCCATCCACAGTAAAATTTGTTCTTTTAAAGACATGTTAGGTGAATATATCATACTCGTGAGACCATGCTACGTCTAAGTGATATTCGTTTGAAAACCCGGATACTTTGAAAATTCATACCTTCACCTTACCATTTCGTTCTCTTCTAAAAAATTTGTCACCTGTTCCAGGTGAGTCAATTTCCTGATACATGACCGTTTGTTTTCTCCTTTTGTTGTTTGGGTTGTAAGCCGGAATCCTGTGAGGAACAACATGAAGAGTACTAGGCCCTTAAATATTTTTGAGTTCTGTGAGATACTGCAAACTTGTTTAGGCATGTACTAGGTGACCACATTATCCATCTACTCCCGAGGGATGGTTTCATAAATTGGACCCCTTAATCCAAATGATGCATTTCTTCAAACTGAGCAAAACACTAGTTCTCGAAATCAATGAGTAAAGGGACTTACGATGCATGGCACCCGAGAGTGAGGGGTGGTCTCGCTGAAATCCTATTCTAGTAATCCAACGGAGCCGACGGTTCCTCAATCCGAGTCTCGGTTTTTGTTTTGATACCTAGTTGCAAGTCGCATCCCAAACCATTTTAGGGACCCTTGGCCAATTCCTTCTCAGGGCATAAATACCTAACGAAGCAACATTTTTGAGTTCCATGGGATGCTGCAAACTTGTTAAGGCATGGAATATGTGACCACATTATCCATCCGCTCCCAATGGACGATTTCATAAATTGGACCCCTTAATCCAAATGTTGCATTACTTCAAACTGAGCAAAACACTAGTTTTTGAAATCAATAAATAAAGCAACTTTCGAGGTATGGCACCCGGGAGTGAGGGGTTCTCTAGATGAAATCCATCGAAGTCGACGTTTTCTCAATTTGAGTCTCAATTTTCGTTTTATGCCAAGTTGCAGGTGGCATCATAAACCATTTCGAGGACTCTTTGTCAATTTCTCCTTAGGGCATAAAATCCTAACGGAGTAGAATTTTGAGTTCCATGAGATGTTGCATACTTGTTTAGGCATGGACTAGGTGACCACATTGTCCATCTGCTCTTGAGGTATGTTTTCATAATTTGGACTGCTAAATCCAAATATTGCATTGCTTCTTACTGAGCAAAACATTATTTCTCGAAATAGATGAAAAAAACAAATCCTAATGGATTGGAACCGAGAGTGAGGGGTGCTCTAGCTAAAATGTTATGCCAGGAATCCAACGGAGACGACGGTTCCTCAATCCGAGTCTTGGCTTTCGCGATATGCCCAATTGCAAGTCGCATCCCAATCCATTTCGGGGACTCTTGATCAATTCCTTCTCAGGGCATAAAAAACTAACGGAGCAACATTTTTGAGTTCCGTGAGATGTTGCAAGTTTTTCTAGGCATGGACTAGGTGACCACATTATCCATATGCTCTCGAGGGACGATTTCATAAATTGGACCCCTTAATCCAGATGCTACATTATTTCAAATTGAGCAAAACACTAGTTCTTGAAATCAATGAGTAAAACAACTTCTGAGGCATGAAACTCGAGATTGAGGGATGGTCTAATTAATATGTTGCAATCTTGTTTAGGGATGGACTAGGTGACCGCATTATCGATCTTCTCACGAGGGACAGTTTCATAAATTGGACCCCTTAATCCAAATGCTACATTGTTTCAAATTGAACCAAACACTATTTCACGAAATCAATGAGTAAAGCAACTTTTGAGGTATGACACCTGTGAGTGAGGGGTGCTTTAGCTGAAATCCTATCCCGTGAATCCAACGAAGTCAACAGTTCTTCAATCTGAGACTTTGTTTTCATTTTATGCATAATTGCAAGTCGCATCCCCAACCATTTCGGGGACTCTTGGCCAATTCCTCCTCAGGGCATAAGAAGATAACAGAGCAACATTTTTGAGTTTCGTGCGATGCTACATGCTTGTTTAGGCATGGACTATGTGACCACATTGTTTATCTTCTCCCGAAACATGGTTTCATAAATTGGACCCCTAAATCCAAATGTTGCATTGCTTCAAACTAAGAAAAACCCTAGTTCTCAAAATCAATGAAGAAAACAAGTTCTGAGGGATTGGACACGGGAGTGAGGGGTGCTTTAGTTGAAATCCTATGCCAGGAATCCAATGGAAATGACGGTTCCTCAATCCGAGTCTCAGTTTTCGTGATATTCCAAGTTGCAAGTCGCATCCCAAACCATTTCAGGGACTCTTGGTCAATTCCTCCTCAGATCATAAAAACCTAACGGAGCAACATTTTTTAGTTCCGTGAGATGCTGCAAGGTTGTTTAGGCATGGAATAGGTGACCAAATAATCGATCTTCTCACGAGGGATGGTTTCACAGATTGGACCCTTTAATCCAATTGTTGTATTGCTTCAAATTGAGCCAAACACTAGTTCTCGAAATCAATGAGTAAAACAATTTCTGAGGCATGACACCCGGGAGTGAGGGTGCTCTAAAGGAAATCTTATCCCCGTAATCCATCGAAGTCGAAGGTACCTCAATCCGAGTATCATTTTTCATTTTATGCATAGTTGCAAGTGGCATCCCAAACCATTTCGGGGACTCTTGGCCAAATACTCTTTAGGTCATAAAATGTTAACGGAACAACATTTTTTATTTCCACGAAATGTTTCATGCTTGTTTAGGCATGGACTAGGTGACCACATTGTCCATCCGCTCTCGAGGCATGGTTTCCTAAATTGGACCCCTAAATCCAAATGTTGCATTACTTATTACTGAGAAAAACACCAGTTTTCGAAATCGATGAAACAAACAACTTCCCAGGGATTGGAACTGGGAGTGAAGGGTATTCTAGCTAAAATTATATGTCATGAATGCAACGGAGATGACGGTTCCTTAATCCGAGTTTCAATTTTCGTAATATGTCCAGTTGCAAGTCGCATCCCAAACAATTTCGGGGACTCTTCGTCAATTCCTTCTCATGGCATAAAAGACTAACGAAGCAACATTTTTGAGTTCCATGAGATAGTGAAAACTTCTTTAGGCATGGACTAAGTGACCACATTATCCATCTACTCCTGAGGGACAATTTCATAAATCGGACCTCTTAATCCAAATGTTGCATTTCTTCAAACTCAGCAAAACACTAGTTCTCAAAATCAATAAGTAAAGAAACTTCCGAGGCATGGCACCCAGGAATGAGGGTAGGTCTAACTGAAATCCTATCTTAGTAATCAATCGGAGTCGACGGTTCCTCAATCCAAATCTCATTTTTTCATTTTATGCCCAGTTGCAAGTCGCATCTCAAACAATTTCAGGGACTCCTGGCCAATTTCTCCTCAAGGCATAAAAACCTAACAGAGTAGCATTTTTGAGTTTCGTGACATGCTGCAAGATTTTTTAGGCATGGACTAGGTGACCACATTATCCATCCACTCCCGAGGGATGATTTCATAAATTGGACCCCATAATCCAATTGTTGCATTGTTTCAAACTGAGCAAAACACTAGTTCTTGAAATCAATGTGTAAAGCAACTTCTGAAGCATAGCACTCTGGAGTGAGGGATGCTCTATATGAAATCATATCTCATTAATCCATCAAATTTGACGGTTCCTCAATTCGAGTCTCGGTTTTGTTTTATGCCCAGTTGCAAGTGGCATACCAAACCATTTCAGAGACTCTTGGTCAATTCCTCCTCAGGGCATAAAAGCCTGACGGAGCAACATTTTTGAGTTCCATGAGATGTTGCATGCTTGTTTAGGCAATAGGTGACCACATTGTCCATCCACTCCTGAGGCATGGTTTCCTAAATTGGACCCCTAAATCCAAATGTTGCATTGCCTCTTACTGAGCAAAACACTGATTCTCAAAATCAATGAAAAAAAAAACTTCCGAGGGATTGGAACTGGGAGTGAGGGGTGCTCTAGCTAAAATCCTATGTCAGGAATCCAACGGAGATGGCGGTTTCTCAATCCGACTCTCGATTTTCGTGATATGCCTACTTGCAAGTCGCATCCCAAACTATTTCGGGGACTCTTGGCCAATTCCTCCTCAGGGCATAAAAGACTAACGGAGAAACATTTTTGAGTTCTGTGAGATGTTGCTAGCTTGTTAATGCATAGAATAGGTGACTACATTATCCATTCACTTCTGAGGAATGATTTCATAAATTAGACCCCGTAATCTAAATGTTGCAATACTTCAAACTGATCAAAACACTAGTTCTCAAAAGCAATGAGTAAATAAACTTTCGAGGCATGGCACCTGAGAGTGAGGGGTGGTCTAGCTGAAATCCTATCTTAGTAATCCATCGGTGTCGACGGTTCCTCAATCTGAGTCTTTGTTTTCATTTTATGCCCAGTTGCAAGTCACATCCCAAACAATTTCAGGGACTCTTGGTCAATTCCTCGTAAGGGCATAAAACCTAACGAAGCATCATTTTTAAGTTTAGTGAGATATTGCAAGTTTGTTTAGGCATGGACAAGGTGACCACATTATCCATCCACTCCCGAGGGACGATTTCATAAATTGGACCCCTTAATCCAAATGTTGCATTGTTTCAAACTAAGCAAAACACTAGTTCTCGAAATCAATGACTAAAGCAACTTCTGAGGCATGGCACTCGGGAGTAATGAGTGTTCTAGATGAAATACTATCTGAGTAATCTATCGAAGTGGACGCTTTCTCAATCTAAGTCTCGATTTTTGTTTTATGCCAAGTTGCAAGTGGCATCTCAAACCATTTCGGGGACTCTTGGCCAATTCCTCCTCAGGGCATAAAAGCCTAACAGAGCATCATTTTGAGTTCCATGAGATGTTTCATGCTTGTTTAGGCATGGACTAGGTTACCACATTGTCCATCTTCTCTCGAGACATGGTTTCCTAAATTGGACCGCTAAATCCAAATGTTGCATTGCTTCAAACTGAGCAAAACACTAGTTCTCGAATTCAACGAGTAGAGCAACTTATGAGGCATGGCACCCAGGAGTGAGGGATGATCTAGATGGAATCTTATCCTAGTAATCCATCGAAATCGACGGTTCCTCAATCCAAGTCTCGATTTTCATTATTTTCTCAGTTACAAATCGCATTCTAAACAATTTCAGGGACTCTTGGCCAATTCCTCCTCAGGGCATAAAACCCTAATAGAGTAGAATTTTTGAGTTGCGTGAGATGCTGCAAGTTTGTTTAGTCATGTACTAGGTGACTACATTAACCATTTTTTCCCGACGGACGATTTCATAAATTGAACCCCTTAATCCAAATGTTGCATTGCTTCAAACTGAGAAAAACACTAGTTCTCGAAATTAATGAGTAAAGCAACTTTCAAGTCATGGAACCCGGGAGTGAGGGATGCTCTAAATGAAATCCTATCCCAGTAATTCATCAACGTCAACGGTTCTTCAATCTAAGTCTCGATTTTCATTTTATGCCCATTTGCAAGTGGCATCTCAAACCATTTCGAGGACTCTTGGCCAATTCCTCCTTAGGGCATAAAAGCCTAACGGAGCAACATTTTTGAGTTCCATGAGATGTTGCATGTTTATTTAGGCATGTAATAGGTGACCACATTGTCCATCCACTCCCGAGGAATGGTTTCCTAAATTGTACCCCTAAATCCAAATGTTGCATTGCTTCTTACTGAGAAAAACAGTAGTTTTCGAAATCAATGAAAAAGACAACTTCTGAGGGATTGGAACTGGGAGTGAGGGATGATTTAGCTAAAATTATATGCCAGGAATCCAACGGAGATGACGGTTCCTCATTCCGACTCTGGTTTTTCGTAATATGCCTAATTGCAAGTCGCATCCAAAACCATTTTGAGGACTCTTGGCCAATTCCTTCTTAGGAAATAAAAGACTAACGGAGCAACATTTTTGAGTTCCGTGAGATGTTGCAAACTTGTTTAGGCATGGCCTAGGTGACCACATTATCCATCTACTCCTGAGGGATGGTTTCATAAATTGGACCCCTTAATCCAAATGATGCATTGCTTCAAACTGAGCAAAACACTAGTTCTCAAAATCAATGAGTAAAGTAACTTACGAGGCATGGCACCCGGGAGTGAGGGGTGGTTTAGCTGAAATCTTATCCTAGTAATCCAACGGAGTCGACGGTTGCTCAATCCAAGTCTCGATTTTTGTTTTGATGCCTAGTTGCAAGTTGCATCCCAAACCATTTCAGGGACCCTTGGCCAATTCCTTCTCACGGCATAAATACCTAACGGAGCAGCATTTTTGAGTTTCATGAGATGTTGCAAGCTTGTTTAGGCATGGAATAGGTGATCACATTATCCATCCGCTCCCCAGAGAGGCATAGCACCAGGGAGTGAGGGGTGCTCTAGACGAAATCCATCGAAGTCGACGTTTTTTCAATCTGAGTCTCGATTTTCGTTTTATGTCAAGTTGCAAGTGGCATCCCAAACCATTTCGGGGATTCTTGTTCAATTCCTCCTCAGGGAATAAAATCCTAACGACGCAGCATTTTGAGTTTCATGAGATGCTGCATGCTTTTTTAGGCATGGACTAAGTGATCACATTGTCCACCTGCTCTTGAGGCATGGTTTCCTAAATTGGACCGTTAAATCCAAATGTTGCATTGCTTCTTACTGAGAAAAACATTATTTCTCGAAATAGATGAAGAAAACAAATTCTGAGGGATTGAAACCGAGAGTGAGGGGTGCTATACCTAAAATGTTATCTCATGAATTTAACGGAGATGACAGTTCCTCAATCCGAGTCTTGCCTTTCGTGATATGCTCAGCTGCAAGTCGCATCCGAATCCATTTCAAGGACTCTTGACCAATTTCTTGTAAGGGCACAAAAACCTAATGGAGTATCATTTTTGAGTTGCGTGAGATGATGCAAGCTTATTTAGGTATGGATTAGGTGACCACATTATCCATCCACTCACGAGGGACTATTTCATAAATTGGACCCCTTAATCCAAATGTTGCATTGCTTCAAACTGAGCAAAACACTAGTTCTCGAAATCAATGAGTAAAGCAAGTTCTGAGGCATGGCACCAGAGAGGGACAGGTTCTCTAGATGAAATCATATCCAAGTAATCTATCGAAGTCGATGATTCCTCAATCCGAGTATCAATTTTCGTTTTATGCCTAGTTGCAAGTGGCATCCCAAACCATTTCGGGGAGTCTTGGCCAATTCCTCCTCATGACATAAAACCCTAACGGAGCAGCATTTTTGAGTTCCATGAAATGTTGTATGCTTGTTTAGGCATGAACTAGTTGAAATCCTATCTTATTAATCCATCGGAGTCGATGTTTCCTCAATCCGACTCTTGGTTTTCGTTTTATGACTAGTTGCAAGTCGCATACCAAACAATTTCAGGGACTCTTGGCCAATTCCTCGTAAGGGCATAAAAATCTAACGGAGCATCATTTTTTAGTTCCGTGAGATGCTGCAAGCTTGTTTATGCATGGATTAGGTGACCACATTATCCATCCACTTGCGAGAGGCGATTTCATAAATTGAACCCCTTAATCCAAATGTTACATTGTTTCAAACTGAGAAAAACACTAGTTCCTGAAATCAATAAGTAAAACAACTTTCAAGGCATGGCATCCAGGAGTAACAGGTGCTCTAGATGAAATCATATCTGAGTAATATATCGAAGTCGATGGTTCCTCAATCCGAGTATTGATTTTCATTTTATGCTTAGTTGCAAGTGACATCCCAAACCATTTCGGGCACTCTTGGCCAATTCCTCCTCAGGGCATAAAAGCCTAGCAGAGAAGCATTTTTGAGTTCCATGAGATGTCGCATGATTTTTTAGGCATGGACTAGGTGACCACACTATGCATCTGCTCTCGAGGCATGGTTTCCTAAATTGGACTGCTAAATCCAAATGTTGCATTGTTTCTTACTGAGCAAAATACTATTTCTCAAAATAGATGAAAAAAACTTCTAAGGGATTGGAACCGGGAGTGAGGGGTGCGCCAGCTAAAATATTATGTCAGAAATCCAACGGAGACCGCGATTCCTCAATCCGAGCCTCAGTTTTCGTTATATGCCTAGTTGCAAGTCGTATCCCAAACCATTTTGGGGACTCTTGGCCAATTCCTCCTCATGGCATAAAAGACTAACGGAGCAACATTTTTTAGTTTTGTGAGATGCTGCAAGTTTTTTAGGCATGGAATAGGTGACTACATTAACCATTCTTTCATGAGGGACAATTTCATAAATTGGACCCCTTAATCCAAATGTTGCATTGCTTCAAACTGAGCAAAACACTAGTTCTTGAAATCAATGAGTAAAGAAACTTCTGAGGCATGGCACCCAGGAGAGAGATGTTTTAGATGAAACCATATCCCAGTAATCCATCGAAGTCGACGGTTCCTCAATTCGAGTCTCGATTTTCATTTTATGTCCAGCTGTAAGTGGCATCCCAAACCATTTCGGGGACTCTTGACCAATTCCTCCTTAGGGCATAAAAGCCTAACGGAGCAACATTTTTTAGTTCCATGAGATGTTGCATGCTTGTTTAGGCATGGAATAGGTGACCACATTGTCCATCCGGTCCCGAGGAATGATATTCTAAATTGGACCCCTAGATCCAAATATTGTATTGCTTCTTATTGAGCAAAACATTAGTTCTCGAAATTAAAGAAAAAAATAACTTCTGAGGGATTGGAACTAGGAGTGAGGGATTCTCTAGCTAAAATCTTATGCCTTCAATCCGAGTCTTGGTTTTCGTAATATGCCAAGTTGCAAGTCGCATCCCAAACCATTTTGAGGACTCTTGGCCAATTCCTCCCCATGGCATAAAAGACTAACAAAGCAACATTTTTTAATTCTGTGAGATGTTGCAAACGTTTTTAGGCATGAACTAGGTGACCACATTATCCATTCACTCCCGAGAGATGGTTTCATAAATTGAACCCCTTAATCAAAATGATGCATTGCTTAAAACTGAGCATAACACTAGTTCTCGAAATCAATGAGTAAAGAAACTTACGAGGCATGGCACCCGGGAGTGAGGGGTGGTCTAGCTGAAATTCTATCCTAGTAATCCAATGGAGTCGACGGTTTCTCAATCCGAGTCTCGTTTTTCATTTTATGCCCAGTTGCAAGTCGTATCCCAAACTATTTCAGAGACCCTTGGCCAATTTATTCTCAGGGCATAAAAACCTAACGGAGCAACATTTTTGAGTTCCATGAGATGCTACAAGATTGTTTAGGCATGAAATAGGTAACCACATTATCCATCCGCTCCCAAGGGATGATTTCATAAATTGGACCCCTTAATCCAAATGTTGCATTGCTTCAAACTGAGGAAAATGCTAATTCTCGAAATCAATGAGTAAAACAACTTCCGAGGCATGGCACCCGGGAGTGAAGGGTGTTCTAGATGAAATCCATCGAAGTCGACGTTTTCTCAATCTGAGTTTCGATTTTCGTTTTATCCCAAGTTGCAAGTGGCATCCCAAACCATTTCGGGGACTCTTGGTCAATTCCTCCTCACGGCATAAAAGCCTAACAGAGCAGCATTTTGAGTTCCATGAGATGTTGCATGTTTTTTTAGGCATGGACTAGGTGACCACATTTTCCATCTTTTCTCAATGATTGGTTTCCTAAATTGGACCACTAAATCCAAATGTTGCATTGTTTCTTACCGAGCAAAACACTATTTATCGAAATAGATGAAAAAAACAAATTCTGAGGGATTGGAACCGAGAGTGAGGGGTGCTCTAGCTAAAATGCTATGCCAGGAATCCAACGGAGACGATGGTTCCTCGATCTGAGTCTTGTCTTTCATGATATGTCCAGCTGCAAGTCGCATCCCAATCCATTTCGGGGACCTTGGCCAATTCCTTATCAGGGCATAAAAAACTAACAGAATAACATTTTTGAGTTCCGTGAGATGTTGCAAGTTTTTTTATGCATGGAATAGGTAATCACATCATCCATATGCTCCCGAGGGACAATTTCATAAATTAGACCCCTTAATCCAGATGCTACATTGCTTCAAACTGAGCAAAACACTAGTTCTCCAAATCAATGAGTAAAGAAACTTCCGAGGCACGACAATCGGAAGTGATGGGTGGTCTAGCTATAATCCTATCCTAGTAATCCATCGGAGTCGACGGTTCTTTAATCTGAGTCTCGATTTTCGTTTTATGCCCAGTTGCAAGTCACATCCCAAACCATTTCAGGGACTCTTGGTCAATTCCTCCTTAGGGCATAAAAACCTAACGGATGAGCATTCTTGAGTTTCGTGAGATACTGCAAGATTTTTTAGGCATGGACTATTTGACCACATTGTCCATCTTCTCCTGAGGCACAGTTTCATAGGATCCTTTAATCCAAATGTTGCATTGCTTCAAACTGAGCAAAACACTAGTTCTCGAAATCAAGGAGTAAAGCAACTTCTGAGGCATGGCATCTGGGACTGAGGGGTGCTCTAGATGAAATTTTATCCCAGTAATCTATCGGAGTCAATGGTTCCTCAATCCTAGAATCGATTTTCATTTTATGCCTAATTCCAAGTTCCATCCCCAACCATTTTTGGGACTCTTGGCCAATTCCTCCTCAGGGCATAAAAACATAACGAAGCAACATTTTTGAATTCCGTGAGATGTTGCAAGGTTGTCTAGGCATGGACTAGATGATCAAATTATTGATCTTCTCATGAGGGATGATTTCACAGATCGGACCCCTTAATCCAATTGTTGTATTGCTTCAAACTGACCCAAACACTAGTTCTCGAAATCAATGACTAAAGCAATTTCTGAGGCATGGCACCCGGGAGTGAGGGGTTTTCTATATGAAATCATATCCCCATAATCCATCGAATTCGACGGTTTCTCAATCCGAGTCTCATTTTTCGTTTTATTCCCAGTTGCAAGTGGCATCCCAAATCATTTCAAGGACTCTTGGCCAAATCCTCCTCAGGGCATAAAATCCTAACGAAGAACCAATTTTTAGTTCCATGAAATGTTGCATTCTTGTTTAAGAATGGACTAGGTGACTACATTGTCCATCCTCTCTCGAGGCATGGTTTCCTAAATTGGACCCCTAAATCCAAATGTTGCATTATTTCTTACTAAGCAAAACACTAGTTCTCGAAATCGATGAAACAAACAACCTTCGAGGGATTGACACTGGGAGTGTAGGGTGTTTAAGCTAAAATCCTATGCCATGAATGCAATAGAGATGACGGTTCCTCAATCCAAGTCTCGATTTTCGTGATATGCCCAGTTGCAAGTCGCATCCCAAACTATTTTGGGGACTCTTGGCAAATTCCTCTTCATGGCATAAAAGACTAACGAAGCAACATTTTTGAGTTCCATGAGATGTTGCAAGCTTGTTTAAGCATGAACTAGGTGACCACATTATCCATCCGCTCCTGAGGGGCGATTTCATAAATTGGACCCCTTAATCTAAATGTTGCATTTCTTCAAACTGATCAAAACACTAGTTCTCGAAATCAATGAGTAAAGAAACTTCCGAGCCATGGCACCCAGGAGTGTGGGGTGGTCTAGTTGAAATTCTTTCTTAGTAATCCATCGGAGTCAACGGTTTCTCAATCCAAGTCGCGGTTTTTTTTTTATGCCCAATTGCAAGTCACATTTAAACAATTTCAGGGACTCTTGGCCAATTCCTACTCAGGGCATAAAATCCTAACAGAGTAGCATTTTTGAATTTCGTGACATGCTAAAGTCTTGTTTAGGTATGGATTAGGTGACCACATTATCCATCTGCTACCGAGAGACGATTTCATAAATTTCAACCCTTAATCCAAATGTTGCATTGCTTTAAACTAAGCAAAACACTAGTTCTCGAAATCAATGAGTAAAGAAACTTCTGAGGCATGGCACCCCGGAGTGAGGGATGCTCTAGATGAAATCTTATCCCAGTAATCCATTGAAGTCAATGGTTACTCAATCCGAGTATCAATTTTTGTTTTATGCCCAGTTGCAAGTGGCATCCCAAACCATTTTGGGGACTCTTGGCCAATTACTCCTCAGGGCATAAAAGCCTAATGGAGCAACATTTTTGAGTACCATGCGATGTTGCGTGAATTTTTAGGCATGGAATAGGTGACCACATTGTCCATCCACTCCTGGGACATGGTTTCCTAAATTGTTCCCCTAAATCTAAATATTGTGTTGCTTCTTATTGAACAAAACACTAGTTCTCGAAATCAATGAAAAAAAAACTTTCGAGGGATTGGAACTAGGAGTAAGGGGTACTCTAGCTAAAATATTATGTCACGAATCCAATGGAGATGACGATTCTTCAATCTGACTTTTGGTTTTCGTGATATGCCCAGTTGCAAGTCGCATCCCAAACCATTTCGAGGACTCTTGGCCAATTCCTCCTCAGGGCATAAAAGACTAACGGAGCAACATTTTTGAGTTCTGTGAGATGCTTCAAATTTGTTTAGGTATAGAATAGGTGACCACATTATCCATCCGCTCCTAAGGGATGGTTTCATAAATTGGACCATTTAATCCAAATGATGCATTGCTTCAAATTGAGCAAAATATTAGTTCTCGAAATCAATGAGTAAAGGAACTTACGAGGCATGACACCCGGGAGTGAGGGGTGGTCTAACTGAAATCACATCCTAGTAATACAACGGAGTCGACGGTTTCTCAATACTAGTCTCGGTTTTCGTTTTGATGCCCAGTTGCAAATCGCATCCCAAACCATTTCAGGGGCCCTTGGCCAATTCCTTCTCAGGGCATAAATACGTAACGTAGCAACATTTTTGAGTTCCATGAGATGCTACAAGCTTGTTTGGGCATGGAATAGGTGACCACATTATCCATCTGATCCCAAGGGATGATCTCATAAATTGAATCCCTTAATCCAAATGTCGCATTGCTTCAAATTGAGCAAAACACTAGTTCTCGAAATCAATGAGTAAAACAACATCTGACGCATGAAACCTGGGAGTGACAGGTGCTCTAGATGAAATCCATCAAAGTTGATGTTTTTTCAATCTGAGTCTCGATTTTCATTTTATGCCAAGTTGCAAGTGGCATCCCAAACAATTTCGAGGACTCTTGGTCAATTCCTCCTCAGGGCATAAAATTCTAACGGAGCAGTATTTTGAGTTCCATGAGATGTTGCATTCTTGTTTAGGCATGGACTAGGTGACCACATTGTCCATCTTCTTTCGAGGCATGGTTTCCTAAATTGGACCGCTAAATCCAAATGTTTCATTGTTTCTTACTAAGAAAAACACTATTTCTCGAAATAGATGAAAAAAACAAATTCTGAGGGATTGGAATCGAGAGTGAGGGGTTCTCTAGCTAAAATTCTATGTCAGGAATCCAACGTAGATGATGGTTCCTCAATCCAAGTCTTGTCTTTCGTGATATGTCCAGCTGCAAGTCACATCCCAATCCATTTCAGAGACTTTTGGCCAATTCCTCCTCAGGGCATAAAAAACTAACGGAGCAACATTTTTGAGTTTCGTGAGATGTTGAAAACTTGTTTAGGCATGGACTATGTGACCACATTATCCATATACTCTCGAGGGAGGATTTCATAAATTGAACCTCTTAATCCAGATGCTACATTGCTTCAAACTGAGCAAAACACTAGTTCTGCAAATCAATTAGTAAAACAACTTCGGAGGCATGGCACTCAGGAGTGAGGGGTGCTTTAGCTGAAATCCTATGCCAGGAATCCAACGGAGATGATAGTTCCTCAATACGAATCTCGGTTTTCATGATATCTCGAGTTGAAAATCGCATCCCAAACCATTTCGGGAACTCTTGGTCAATTCCTCCTCAGGGCATAAAAACCTAACGGAGCAACATTTTTTAGTTCCGTGAGATGTTGCAAGGTTGTCTAGGCATGGACTAGGTGACCAAATTATCGATATTTTCACGAGGGACGGTTTCATAAATTGGACCCCTTAATCAAATTGTTGTATTGCTTCAAACTGATTCAAACACTAGTTATCGAAATCAATGAGTAAAGCAATTTCTGAGGCATGGCAGTCGAGAGTGAGGGATGATCTAGATGAAATCGTATCCCCATAATTCATCGAAGTCAACGATTCCTCAATCTGAGTCTCATTTTTTGTTTTATGCCCAGTTCCAAGTAACATCCCAAATCATTTCAGTGACTCTTGGTCAAATCCTACTCAGGGCATAAAATCCTAGTGGAGAACCATTTTTTAGTTGCATGCTTGTTTAGACATGGACTAGGTGACCACATTGTCCATCTGCTCTCAAGGCATTTTTTCATAAATTGGACTCCTAAATCCAAATGTTGCATTGCTTTTTACTAAGCAAAACACTAGTTCTCGAAATCGATGAAACAGACAACTTTCGAGGGATTGGAACTGGGAGTGCGGTGTGTTCTAGCTAAAATTCTATGCCATGAATGCAATGGAGACGACGATTCCTCAATCTGAGTCTCGGTTTTCATGATATGCCTAGTTGCAAGTCGCATCCCAAACCATTTCGAGGACTCTTGGTCAATTCCTTCTCATGGCATAAAAGACTAACGAAGCAACATTTTTGAGTTCCATGAGATGTTGCAAGTTATTTTAGGCATGGACTAGGTGACCACATTATCCATCCGCTCCCGAGGGATGATTTCATAAATTGGACCCCTTAAACCAAATATTTCATTTCTTCAAACTAAGAAAAATAGTAGTTCTTGAAATGAATGAGTAAAGAAAATTCCAAGGCATGGCACCCAGGAGTGGGAGGTGGTCTATCTGAAATCCTATCTTAGTAATCCATCGGAGTCGACTGTTCCTCAATCCAAGTCTCGATTTTCGTTTTATGCCCAGTTGCAAGTCTCATCCCAAACAATTTCAAGGACTCTTGGTCAATTCCTCCTCAGGGCATAAAATCCTAACAGAGTAGCATTTTCGAGTTTCGTGACATGTTGCAAGCTTGTTTAGGAATGGACTAGGTGACCACATTATCCATCCTCTCTCGAGAGATGATTTCATAAATTGGACCCCTTAATCCAAATGTTGCATTGCTTCAAACTGAGCAAAACAGTAGTTCTCGAAATCAATGAGTAAAGCAATTTCCAAGGCATGGCACCCAGGAGTAAGGGATGCTCTAGAAGAAATCATATCCTAATAATCTATCAAAGTAGATGGTTCCTCAATCCGAGTCTCGGTTTTCATTTTATGCCCAGTTGCAAGTGGCATCCCAAAAAATTTCGGGGACTCTTGGTCAATTCCTCCTCAAGGCATAAAAGCCTAACGGAGCAACATTTTTTAGTTCCATGAGATGTTGCGTTCTTGTTTAGGCATGGAATAGGTGACCACATTGTCCATCCGCTCCCGAGGCATGGTTTCCTAAATTGGACCCCTAAATCCAAATGTTGTGTTGCTTCTTACTAAGCAAAACACTAGTTCTTGAAATCAATGAAAAAAACAACTTCTGAGGAATTGGAACTGGGAGTGAGGGGTGCTCTAGCTAAAATCCTATGCCAGGAATCCAACGCAGATGGTGGTTCCTCAATCTGACTCTTGGTTTTCATAATATTCCCAGTTGCATGTCGCATCCCAAACCATTTCGGGGACTCTTGGTCAATTCCTCCTAATGGCATAAAAGACTAACAGAGAAACATTTTTGAGTTTTGTGAGATGTTGCAAGATTGTTTAGGATTGGATTATGTGACCACATTATCCATTCGCTTCCGAGGGATGATTTCATAAATTGGACCCCTTAATCCAAATGATGCATTGCTTCAAACTGAGCAAAACACTAGTTCTCGAAATCAATGAGTAAAGCAACTTTCGAGGCATGGCACCCGGGAGTGGGGTGGTCTAGCTAAAATCCTATCCTAGTAATCCATTGGAGTCAACGATTCCTCAATCTGACTCTTGGTTTTCGTGATATGTCCAGTTGCAAGTCACATCTGAAACCATTTCGGGCACTCTTAGTGAATTCCTTCTCAGGGCATAAAAACCTAACAGAACAACATTTTTTAGTTTCGTGAGATGTTGCAAGCTTGTTTAGGCATGGACTAGGTGACCACATTATTCATCCACTCCCGAGGAATGGTTTCATAAATTGGACCCCGTAATCCAGATGTTGCATTGCTTCAAACCAATGTTACAAAAATCGTTTCGGCGAAAAAATCGTCGGGGTCCAGAAAACATCGTTTCATAAAAATCGGCAAAACATCGGCAAACTTAAAAAAATACAAAAATATTCATTTTTTTTTTAATTTTTGAAACATTTAAAGCAACAATAGCATCAAATAGACAGATTGTCACATGAATATGGAAATAAAACTGATATATAAGATATATAATATGTCTAGTGATACATCACACATAAAAAATGAATCATTTCCCGATTCCTGAGTCATCAAAAATTATAATAAATGTATCTCATGATCGTCATCATGACTCATGAGTTATCTACAATGAAATTAAGTAAATAAACTATGGATTCCCTCTACCCTTTTTACGGGAAAATTTAATCATTGTAGAAACTTTTTTTCCTCTTGCAGTAGGACTAGGTGCCCTTGAGGCATGTGCGCCTCGTACTGGAGTCAAACGTCCTCTAGAAGAAGTAGAAGACCATCGAGACAAATGTCCTGTAGAAGAAGGTACTGGTAGAGGAGGTAGACTACTAGTGCTACCACTGGACCTATCTCCCTCTGACTGTGACTCTCGCTCTGTTGGTGGCACACTTGCAGACTCAGTGTGA
>SNQJ01S0085176.1:20876-52217 GCA_010110895.2 Picea sitchensis | reverse complement strand
TTTAAAATGAATTTGAAATTCTCTAACGTGTTGTGCTTTTTGGTGTGTATTTTTTCAAATACACTCCAGTTGCGCTCACAACGAGAAGAGCTACATGTTTGGCTAAGCACCTGAATTGCCATCTTTTGTAGAATAGGTGTGGTTGTGCCATAGTTCTCCCACCAAGTATCTACAAGGAATTAGAGAAATTTGAAACATAAGAGAAGACAAATTGAAATTTGAAAAATGAATTTTGAAACATAAAAGTTAAAAGTTAAAACAAGGTGAAACTTACTTGGCATTATGTTCTTCCTGTCATTTATGGTCATCTCAAACCCAAATAAGCCAATGGACCTCTTATAAAATTTCAACTATTGGGAAAGCTCAAATCGGTCAGTTGCACTTGGAACCATCCTCTGGACACACTCAAAGAAGCCAGACATAACCTATGAATCAAACCTGAAGCCATAGCTGAAGGAGAATGCAGGGTTGAGGTATAACCCTGCAGCATGAATGGGGCGATGGAGTGTGTGGTTCCATCGATCACCAATCACCATCCATATCATTTCTTTTCTCTCAATCCCTTGATCCCCCTTGTCTACATAATAAGCATGAATGGACACTTTGGCCCTATCCATGACCTCATATAGGTAGCCCATTGTGGGCTTGTCCCCATAGACTAAGCGAAGAACCTTTACCAAAGGTTCACTGATGGTGCACACCTCATTCACCGCATCCCAAAATCTCTCCTGGTATGCAACTAGCCTCATAATGGATTGCCCCTATGGTTTACTGCTAAATGATAAAGCACGCCACTCAGGGGAAAGGAACATTGTCTGCAATTCCCACCTAGAATTAAAAAGAGACTGAAGAGAAATAAAACTAGTGGCAAAGAATGTGATGGCAGGATGCACCAACTCTTTGTCACCTGTGAATTGTCTCATCGTGCTAAGTATAGAAGCATGATTGTATATGAATTTTGTGATGCTCCTCGCTGAATCAATGGTCTCCTTGATCCAATCAAGCTTTCCCATATGCTCTAACATCAAGTCAAGGCAATGAGCGATACAAGGAGTCCAAAACAGTGTAGGATACCTGGACATAAGTATCCTACTAGCAACCACATAATTTGCAGCATTGTCCGTTATGACTTGGACAACATGTTGCGGACCTACCTCTTGGATGAACCCATCCAATAAATCACAAAGTAATTCCGCATCCTTGACATGTGTAGATGCATCCACAGATTTCAAAAACATTGTCCCCCTGGGACAATGAACCAAGAAATTGAGAAGGGTCCTACCCTTCCCATCAGTCCAACCATATGCCATCACCGTGCATCCTATGAACTGCCATGAATCTCGAAGCTCCTGCAACCTCTGAGTGCAATCAGCCTTTTCATTTTGAAGGATGGGCCCTCTCAACTCCTCATAAGTGGGGGCCTTATACCCCGAACCAACAATACTAGCAGTCTCAAACATGGACACATAGAATGGGTTCCTGGAAAAATTGAATAGAATATCACTTCATAGAAGGCATCTACCCATAAGTTTGTCCGCTTCTTCTTTCTCTTTTTTTTTCAACATGGACTTGATAGACAGTTGTGCACCGGGTGTGGTTCTTGGCATAAAATATGGTGATGTTGTTGTAGGCATTACAGACTGTGAGGAGTGGATCTCACTAGACTCCCCTCCATTTGCCCCATGAGTGTGTGTGCTTCCCCTTGACCTAGATCTTGAAGCCATTTCTTTTTTCTTGGCTTCTATGTACTATTTGTTTACTGAATGCTCTTCAATTGCTTTTGTGGCCTTTGCAACAAGTTCTTCGCTTGACTTGGTACAAATCCCCACCTCATTCCCTGGAATTTTTGCAAGGCGGTATTTTAGCCGATATACCCCACCGAACATTGTTTTCCCACATAGCTTGCATTTGAGATGTTGTCAATTCCCTGGAGGATCAGGCTCACCATACTCCTAGAATGGATCTAATGGTTTTGACATCTTTAATATAGAAAAATATGAACCTAGGGAAAAAATTCGTTTTTTAGCATGTGTTATTGATGAAAAAATGAAAATTTAAAAATCAGAGATAAATAAATTATGTATCTAGCATTCAGACTTGGTTTTGAACCCGAAATAGACACAAAAAATTTTAAATTAATTTACATCGCCCTAGGGCAAGAAAATCCCAAAAACGTTTTTGGACATACATGGCAAGAAATAAAATCACATAACAATGGGAAAAAATGGTTTTTGATCCATCAAATATCTATTTTGAAGATGTAAAACTCATTACCACTGAAAACCTATGAAAATCTATGGTGAAGAAATGAGAAATAATTGACAAATTTTTTTACTTACCTCCAAATGCAAAAACTGTGAAATGGAATAAAAATTCCAATGCCAAATCCACAAATCTGATCCTTGAATCTACAAAATCCCAATGGCAAACTCTTCCTTGGCTGGTTGAATGGCTTGGCTCTCCTCCTTGGCTCTCCTTCTTGGCTAAATGCACAAATAAAATGAAAAAAAAACCCTCACGGACCCTTCAACCAGCGGGTTTTTTTCATTTTTCACTCAACCAATTTTTTGCCATCGACTCGCGAGTTTTTGGCGATTTTTTTCCAAAAAATCAACCAGTTTTTCAGCAATTTTTTAAGAAAAAATCGTTTTAGTAAAAAATCGCGATTTTGACGATTTTTTGGTGATTTTCTCAACAGAGCTTCAAACTGAGCAAAACACTAGTTCTCGAAATCAATGAATAAAGCAACTTTCGAGGCATGGCACCCGAGAGTGAGGGGTGGTCTAGCTAAAACCCTATCTTAGTAATCCACAGAGTCGACGGTTTCTCAATTCGAGTCTCGGTTTTGGTTTTATGCCAAGTTACAAGTCGTATCCCAAACAATTTCAGGGACTCTTGGACAATTTCTCGTAAGGGCATAAAAACCTAATGGAGCATCATTTTTGAATTCCGTGAGATTAGGCAAGCTTGTTTAGGCATGGACTAGGTGACCACATTATCCATCCACTCGCGAGGGATGATTTCATAAATTGGACCCCTTAATCAATGAGTAAAGCAACTTCCGAGGCATGGCACCCAGGAGTGACGGGTGCTCTAGATGAAATCTTATTCGAATAATCTATCGAATTCGACGGTTCCTCAATTCGAGTCTCGATTTTCGTTTTATGCGTAGTTGCAAGTGACATCCCAAACCATTTCGGGGAGTCTTGGCCAATTCCTCCTCAGAGCATAAAAGCCTAACGAAGCAACATTTTTGAGTTCCATGAGATGTTGCATGCTTGTTTAGGCATGGACTAGGTGACCACACTATCCATCTACTCTCGAGGCATGGTTTCCTAAATTGGACTGCTAAATCCAAATGTTGCATTGCTTCTTACTGAGAAAAACACTATTTCTCGAAATAGATGAAAAAACAACTTCTAACGGATTGGAACCGGGAGTGAGGGGTGCGCTAGCTAAATTCCTATACCAGAAATACAACGAAGATGACGATTCCTCAATGCGAGTCTTAGTTTTCGTGATATGCCCAGTTGCAAGTCGCATCCTAAACCATTTTGGGGACTCTTGGCCAATTCCTCCTAATGGCATAAAAGACTAACGGAGGAACATTTTTGAGTTCCGTGAGATGCTACAAGCTTGTTTAAGTATATAATAGGTGACCACATTATCCATCCGCTCTTGAGGGATGATTTCATAAATTGGACCCCTTAATCCAAATGTTGCATTTCTTCAAACTGAGCAAAACACTAGTTCTCGAAATCAATGAGTAAAGAAACTTCGGAGGCATGGCACCCGAGAGTGATGAATGGTCTAGCTGAAATGTTATCTTATTAATCTATCGGAGTCGACGATTCCTCAATCCAAGTTTCGGTTTTCATTTTATGCCCAGTTGCAGGTCGCATCCCAAACAATTTCAGGGACTCTTGGCCAATTCCTCTTCATGGCATAAAAACCTAACGAAGTAGCATTTTTGAGTTGCGTGAGATGTTGCAAGTTTGTTTAGGCATGTAATGGGTGACTACATTAACCATTCATTCTTGAGGGACGATTTCATAAATTTGACCCCTTAATCAATATGTTGCATTGCTTCAAATTGAGCAAAACACTAGTTCTCGAAATCAATGAGTAAAGCAACTTCTGAGACATGACACCTAGGAGTGATGGTTGCTCTACATGAAATCATGTCCCAATAATCCCTCGAAGTTGACGATTCCTCAATCCAAGTCTCGGTTTTCGTTTTATGCCCAGTTGCAAGTGGCATCCCAAACCATTTCGGGGACTCTTGGCCAATTCCTCCTCAGGGCATAAAAGCCTAACGGAGCAACATTTTTGAGTTCCATGAGATGTTGCATGCTTGTTTAGGCATGGAATAGGTAACCACATTGTCCATCTGGTCCCGAGAAATGGTTTCCAAAATTGGACCCCTAAATCAAAATGTTTCATTGCTTCTTACTAAGCAAAACATTAGTTCTCGAAATCAATGAAAAAGACAACTTTTGAGGGATTGGAACTGGGAGTGAGGGATGTTCTAGCTAAAATATTATGCCAGGAATCCAACGAAGATGACGGTTCCTCAATCCGAGTCTCGATTTTCGTGATATGCCCAGTTGCAAGTCGCATCTCAAACCATTTAAAGGACTCTTGGCCAATTCCTCCTCAGGGCATAAAAGACTAACAGAGCAACATATTTGAGTTCCGTGAAATGTTGCAAAAATTTTCAGACATGGACTAGGTGACCACATTATCCATCTGCTCCCGAGGTATGGTTTCATAAATTAGACCCCTTAATCCAAATGATGCATTGCTTCAAACTGAGAAAAACACTAGTTCTTGAAATCAATGAGTAAAGCAACTTAGGAGGCATGGCACCCAGGAGTAAGGGGTGGTATGTAATGATCCCAAGCCATTATGTCAGGATCATCACAGTTTTGGTGTATTTTAAAACTTTTTATTGGTTGTGGTATTTCGTCAAACACTTCGTTGACCTACTTGTTTACATGCATTTACTTGTTGAATGGCCTCTTGATTTCGGACTTAGGGTTTACTGATGTGTTATATATGTGTATTGCAGCAATAAACAAGAAGATATAACCATGGAACATACCTCAACCATATTCAATATGATAGACAAGACAAAACATCTCAAATCTACTTTTATTCATGAAATAGAGAAACCTGCTACAATGAAGATGCCGATCTAGAATGCTCAACAGATGGCTAAGAAGATAGACAATATAGCTGCTACAAAATGCTCCAGGAAGATACTATAAGCCTCCAAAGGTTGGATAAGAGATAAATACCAATGCCAAGGTAGATCTGGGCCATATGAAATGCCAAACCCCCACTGGAGGATGCCACGTCCTGCTGGAACTGTCAATCCCTACAATTTTGGCACTACTATCAAAGACCTCCCAATGCTACACTGAAGATGCCGAACTGTAGATAGGGATGAGTAGAAACCTCTCCTGAAATCTCAAACCGAAATACCAAGGGAAACTCCTCCAAATGCTAAATTCTCCAATTGAGTTTCGCCCTCCTGAAACTGCCAAACCCTACAATTTCTGCCCTGATGAAGGAGGCCTCCAAATGAGCCCAAACTCGGCTAAATGATAGATCGGGGTGGTAGGATCCCCCTCCTGAAGTCTCAGGCCGAAATTCTATGGATAACTCCTCCAAACTGAATAGATACGAATCTCAAAAATGTCTTCCTTCTCTTCAATTCGTCCCACTGCTGTAGGAAATAATCTGAACCATGAAGCTCTCTCAAGAGGCACTAGAAATCATGGCTAAGGCCCTGCAAGTAAAACCCAAATGCTCAAATGTCCAAGAGCCCTCTCAAACTCCTACAACGAACCTTCCCTCAATAATGGTGTGGCCCCCTTGCTGGAAACCCCCAATGGTGTGCCCCTCCTCCTTTCTTTGCCTGTGGCTGGTGTAGAACCCTCCTACACTGATGTAAAACTGAACTAGAATGGTGTGGGAGAGTATTGCACCTCCAAGACCAAGCTTGGGACAAGCTAGGTGGAATCTTTCACCATTGAATCGTCCTCTAAGGTTTGTTAAGTCAAAACCTTCAAAACCCCCAATGTTGAGCTCACTAGCTAGAAGCCAGATATCAAAATATGATCATACATGAATGAATGAATAGAGACCCTTGCCTTTATTTTATACTTTTTCTCTCCTTGTCCCTCCAAAGTGATTTTTATTTTATTAATATTTAATTAATTAATTAAATCACTTTAATTAATTAATTAATTAACCCTTTTACCTCTGAAAAACACCTTATCTCTCCTTGTGGCTTCCCTGGACACAGAAAGTCACTTCTCACCATCCCATCATGTAGTGTTGTTTCTACCAATTCTAATGAGCTATTACACTGAGAGGTTCCTCCAAGTAATGTGCCCAAAATGACCTCTTCAGCGAATTCAATTAGCTTATAGCTCAAAATAGTCAAAATCATGGAAATCATCGGAATGCAACGAAACCAAAGCCAACCTGTGTGGAATGGATCATAATGATGGACTATGATGAGCAATGCAAGTTGGACCCCACAATGCCTTTCAATAACCCCTGTACTCGCTAAAACCTCCATCTGGCTACTCTGGTCATCATAAACCTCTGCACTGTGATGATGTCCCAAAGTGGGGACATTACATTGTCTAACTGAAATCATATCCTACTAATCCAACTGAGTCGACGATTCCTCAATCTGAGTCTCGGTTTTCGTTTTATGCCCAGTTGCAGGTCCCATCCCAAACCATTTCAAGGACCCTTAGCCAATTCCTTCTCAGGGCATAAAAACCTAACGGGGCAACATTTTTTAGTTCCATGAGATGCTGCAAGCTTTTTTAGGCATTGAATAGGTGACTACATTATCCATCTGCTCCCAAGGGACGATTTCATAAATTTGACCCCTTAATCCAAATGTTACATTGCTTCAAACTAAGCAAAACTGTAGTTCTCGAAATCAATGAGAAAAACAACTTCTGAGGCATGGAACCCAAGAGTGAGGGGTGCTCTAGATAAAATCTATCGAAGTCGACGTTTTCTCAATCTGAGTTTCAATTTTCGTTTTATGCCAAGTTGCAAGTGGCATCCCAAACCATTTCGAGGACTCTTGGCCAATTCCTCCTCACAGCATAAAAGCCTAACGGAGCAGCATTTTGAGTTCGATAAGATGTTGCATGCTTGTTTAGGCACGTACTAAGTGACCACATTGTCCATCTTCTCTTAAGGAATGGTTTCCTAAATTGGACCACTAAATCCAAATGTTGCATTGCTTCTTACTGAGAAAAACACTATTTCTCGAAATAAATGAAAAAAAAAAAATCTGAGGGATTGGAACCGAGAGTGAGACGTGCTCTAGATAAAATGCTATGCCAGGAATCCAACGGAGATTACGGTTCCTCGATCCGAGTCTTAGCTTTCGTGATATGCCCACCTGCAAGTCGCATCCCAATCCATTTGGGGGACACTTGGACAATTCCTCTTCAGGGCATAAAAAACTAACGGAGCAACATTTTTGAGTTCCGTGAGATGTTGCAAGCTTTTTTAGGAATGGACTAAGTGAGCACATCATCCATATGCTCATGAGAGGCAATTTCATAAATTTGACCCCTTAATCTAGATGCTACATTGCTTCAAACTGAGAAAAACACTAGTTCTCCAAATCAATAAGTAAAGCAACTTCCGAGGCATGACACTCGGGAGTGAGGAGTGGTCTAGCAGAAATCCTATCCTAGTAATCCATCAGAGTCGACGGTTCCTCAATCCGAGTCTCAGTTTTTATTTTATGCCTAGTTGCAAGTCGCATCCCAAACCATTTCAAGGATTCATGGCCAAGTCCTCCTCAGGGCATAAAAACCTAACGGAGGAGCACCCGGGAGTGCGGGGTGGTCTAGCTGAAATCTTATCCTAGTAATCCATCGGAGTCGACGGTTCCTCAATCTGACTCTCAGTTTTCGTGATATTCCCGGTTGCAAGTCGCATCCCAAACCATTTGGGGGACTCTTAGCGAATTCCTCCTCAGGGCATAAAAGCCTAACGGAGCAACATTTTTGAGTGTCGTGAAATGTTGCAAGCTTGTTTAGGCATGGACTAGGTGACCACATTATTGATTCGCTCCCGATGGATGGTTTCATAAATTGGACTCTGTAATCCAAATGTTGCATTACTTCAAACTGAGCAAAACACTAGTTCTCGAAATCAATGAGTAAAGAAACTTTTGAGGCATGGAACCTGAGAGTGAGGGGTGGGATAGCTGAAATCCTATCTTAGTAATCCATCAGTGTCTATGGTTCCTCAATCCGAGTCTCCTTTTTCGTTTTATGCCCAGTTGCAAGTTGCATCTCAAACAATTTCAGGGACTCTTAGCCAATTCCTCGTAAGGGCATAAAAACCTAACGAAGCATCATTTTTTAGTTCTGTGAGATGTTGCGAGCTTGTTTAGACATGGAATACGTGACCACATTATCCATCCACTCCTGAGGGACGATTTCATAAATTGGACCCCTTAATCCAAATGTTGCATTGCTTCAAACTGAGCAAAACACTAGTTCTTGAAATCAATGAGTAAAGCAACTTCTGAGGCATGGCACCCGGGAGTGACAGGTTCTCTAGATGAAACCCTATCCGAGTAATCTATCGAAGTTGACGATTTCTCAATCTGAGTCTCGATTTTTGTTTTATGCCCAGTTGTAAGTCGCATCCCAAATCATTTCAAGGATTCGTGGCCAATTCCTCCTCAGGGCATAAAAACCTAACGGAGCAGCATTTTTGAGTTCTGTGAGATGTTGCAAGATTATTTAGGCATGGACTCTGTGACCACATTGTCCATCTTCTCCCAAGGCACAGTTTCATAGGATCCTTTAATCCAAATGTTGCATTGCTTCAAACTAAGGAAAACACTAGTTCTCGAAAACAAGGAGTAAAGCAACTTCTGAGGCATGGCATCCGGGACTAAGGGGTGCTCTAGATGAAATCCTATCCTAGTAATCCATCAGAGTCAATGGTTCCTCAATCCTATAATCAGTTTTCGTTTTATGCCTAATTGCAATTCGCATCCCAAACCATTTTGGGGACTCTTGGCCAATTCCTCCTCAGGGCATAAAAACCTAACAAAACAACATTTTTGAGTTACGTGAGATACTGCAAGGTTGTCTAGGCATGGACTAGGTGACCAAATTATTGATCTTCTCACGAGGGACAGTTTTACAGATTGGAACCCTTAATCCAATTGTTGTATTGCTTCAAATTGAGCCAAACACTAGTTCTCGAAATCAATGAGTAAAGATATTTCTGAGGCATGGCACCCGGGAGTGAGGGGTGTTTTAGATGAAATCATATCCCCATAATCCATCAAAGTCGACAGTTCCTCAATCGAAGTCTCATTTCTCGTTTTATGCCCAGTTGCAAGTGTCATTCCAAATCATTTCAAGGACTCTTGGCCAAATCCTCCTCAGGGCCTAAAATCCTAACGGAGAACCCTTTTTTAGTTCCATGAAATGTTGCATTCTTGTTTAGGCATGGACTAGGTGACCACATTGTCCATCCTCTCTCGAGACATGGTTTCCTAAATTGGACCCCTAAATCCAAATGTTGCATTACTTATTACTGAGCAAAACACTAGTTCTCGAAATCGATGAAACAAACTTCTGAGGGATTGGAATTGAGAGTGTGGGGTGTTTCAACTAAAATCCTATGCCATGAATGCAACGAAGATGATGGTTCCTCAATCCAAGTGTCGATTTTCGTGATATGTCCAGTTGCAAGTCGCATTTCAAACTATTTCGTGGATTCTTGGCCAATTCCTCCTCATGGCATAAAAGACTAATGAAGCAACATTTTTTAGTTCCATGAGATGTTGCAGGTTTGTTTAAGTATGGATTAGGTGACCACATTATCCATCCGCTCCTGAGGGACGATTTCATAAATTGGATCTCTTAATCCAAATGTTGCATTTCTTCAAACTGATCAAAACACTAGTTCTTGAAATGAATGAGTAAAGAAACTTCTGAGGCATGGCACCTAGGAGTGATGGTTCGTTTAGCTGAAATCCTATCTTATTAATCCATCGGAGTCAACGGTTCCTCAATCCAAGTCTCGGTTTTCGTTTTATGCCCAGTTGCAAGTCGCATCCCAAACAATTTCAGGGGCTCTTGGCCAATTCCTCCTCGGGGCATAAAAACATAACGGAGTAGCATTTTTGAGTTTCATGATATGTTGCAAGCTTGTTTAGGTATGGACTAGGTGACCACATTATCCATCCGCTCCTGAGGGACGATTTCATAAATTGGACCCCTTAATCAAAATGTTGCATTGCTTCAAACTGACCAAAACACTAGTTCTTGAAATCAATGAGTAAGAAACTTCCGGGGCATAGCAGTCGAGAGTGAGGGATGCTCTAGATGAAATCATATCCATGTAATCCATCGAAGTCGACAGTTCCTCAATCTGAGTCTCCATTTTCTTTTTATGCCCAGTTGTAAGTGCCATCCCAAACCATTTCGGGGACTCTTGGTCAATTCCTCCTCAGGGCGTAAAAGCCTAACATAGCAACATTTTTTATTTCTATGAGATTTTGTGTGCTTATTTAGGCATGGAATAGGTGACCATATTGTCCATCTGCTCCCGAGGCATGATTTCCTAAATTGGACCCCTAAATCCAAATGTTGCATTGCTTCTTACTGAGCAAAACACTAGTTCTCGAAATCAATGAAAAAAATAACTTCTGAGGGATTGGAACTGGTAGTGAGGGGTGCTCTACCTAAACTCCTATGCCAGAAATCCAACAGAGATGACGGTTCATCAATTTGACTCTTGGTTTTCGTGATATTCCAAGTTGCAAGTCGCATCCCAAACCATTTCGGGGACTCTTGGCCAATTCCTCCTCAGGGCATAAAAGACTAACGGAGAAATATTTTTGAGTTATGTGAGATGCTACAGTCCTGTTTAGGCATGGACTAGGTGACCACATTATTCATTCGCTCCCGAGGGACGATTTCATAAATTGGACCCCTTAACCCAAATGATGCATTGCTTCAAACTGAGCAAAACACTAGTTCTCGAAATCAATGAGTAAAACAACTTCCGAGGCATGACACCCGGGAGTGAGGGGTGTTCTAGCTGAAATCATATCCTAGTAATCCATCGGAGTCGACGGTTCCTCAATCTGAATCTCGGTTTTCGTGATATGCCCAATTGCAAGTCACATCCCAAACCATTTCGGGGACTCTTAGGGATTTCCTCCTCAGGGCATAAAAGCCCAATGGAGCAACATTTTTGAGTTTCATGAGATGTTGCAAGCTTGTTTAGGCATGGAATAGGTGACCACATTATTCATCCACTCTCGAGGGATGGTTTTATAAATTGGACCCCGTAATCCAAATGTTGCATTGCTTCAAATTGAGCAAAACACTAGTTCTTGAAATCAATTAGTAAAGAAACTTTCAAGGCATGGCACCCGAGAGTGGGGTGGTCTAGCTGAAACCCTATCTTAGTAATCTATCGAAATCGACGGTTCCTCAATACGAATCTCGGTTTTTCGTTTTATGCCCAGCTGCAAGTCGCATCCCAAACAATTTCAGAGACTCTTGGCCAATTCCTGGTAAAAGCATAAAAACCTAATGGACCATCATTTTTTAGTTCCTTGAGATGTTGCAAAATTGTTTAGGCATGGATTAAGTCACCACATTATCCATCCACTCACGATGGATGATTTCATAAATTGGACCCCTTAATCCAAATGTTGCAATGATTCAAACTGAGCAAAACACAAGTTCTCGAAATCAATGAGTAAAGCAACTTTCGAGGCATGGCACCCGGGAATGATGGGTGCTCTATATGAAATCCTATCCAATTAATCTATCAAAGTCGACGGTTACTCAATCCGAGTCTCGATTTTCATTTTATACCTAGTTCCAAGTGGCATCCCAAACCATTTCGACGAGTCTTGGCCAATTCTTCGTCAGGGAATAAAAGCCTAACAGAGCAGTATTTTTGAGTTCCATGAGATCCTACATGCTTTTTTAGGCATGGACTAGGTAACCACACTATCCATCTGCTCTCGAGGCATGGTTTTCTAAATTGGACTGCTAAATCCAAATGTTGCATTGCTTCTTACTGAGCAAAACACTATTTCTCGAAATAGATGAAAAAACAACTTTTAAGGGATTGGAACCAAGAGTGAGGCGTTCGCTCGCTAAAATCCTATGCTAGGAATCCAACGGAGACGACGGTTCTTCAATCTGAGTCTCGATTTTCGTAATATGTCCAGTTGCAAGTCACATCCCAAACCATTTCGGGGACTCTTGGCCAATTCCTCCTCATGGCATAAAAGACTAACAGAGCAACATTTTTTAGTTCCGTGAGATGTTGCAAGATTGTTTAGGCATGGAATAGGTGACCACATTATCCATCCGCTCCCGAGGGATGATTTCGTAAATTGGACCCCTTAATCCAAATGTTGCATTTTTTCAAACTGAGCAAAACACTAGTTCTCAAAATCAATGAGTAAAGAAACATATGAGCCATGGCACCCGGGAGTGAGGGGTGGTCTAGCTGAAATCCTATCTTATTAATCCATCGGATTCAATGATTCTTCAATCCAAGTCTCGGTTTTCATTTTATGCCCAGTTGCAATTCGCATCCCAAACAATTTCAAGGACTCTTGGCCAATTCCTCCCCAGGGCATAAAAACCTAACGGATTAGCATTTTTGAGTTGTGTGAGATGCTTCAAGTTTGTTTAGGCATGTAATTAGTCATTAGATTAACCATTCATTCCCGAGGGACGATTTCATAAATTGGACCACTTAATCAAAATGTTGCATTGCTTCAAACTGAGCAAAACACTAGTTCTCGAATTCAATGAGTAAAACAACTTTCGAGGCATGGAACCCAAGAGGGAGGGATGGTCTAGATGAAATCCTATTCCAGTAATCCATCGAAGTCGACGATTCTTCAATCCGACTCTCGGTTTTCGTTTTATGCCCAGTTGCAAGTGGCATCCCAAACCATTTCGGAGACTCTTGGCCAATTCCTCCTAAGGGCATAAAAGCCTAACGGAGCAACATTTTTGAGTTCCATGAGATGTTGCATGCTTGTTTAGGCATGGAATAGGTGACCACATTGTTCATCCGGTCCCGAAGAATGGTTTCCTAAATTGGACCCATAAATCCAAATGTTGCATTACTTCTTACTGAGCAAAACATTAGTTCTCGAAATTAATGAAAAACCAACTTCTGAGGAATTGAAACTGGGAGTGAGGGATGCTCTGGCTAAAATCCTATGCCAGGAATCCAACGGAGGCAACGGTTCCTCAATTCGACTCTCGGTTTTCATGATATGCCCAATTGCAAGTCACATCCCAAACCATTTCAAGGACTCTTGGCCAATTCCTCCTCAGGGCATAAAAGACTAACGGAGAAAATGTTTTGAGTTCCGAGAGATGTTGCAATCTTTTTTAGGCATGGACTAGGTGACCACATTATCCATCCACTTCTGAGGGATGGTTTCATAAATTGGATCCCTTAATCCAAATGATGCATTTCTTCAAACTGAGCAAAACACTAGTTCTCAAAATCAATGAGTAAAGCAAATTACGAGACACGACACCCAGGAGTGAGGGGTGGTATAGCTGAAATCCTATCCTAGTAATCCAACGGAGTCGACGGTTCCTCAATCCGAGTCTTGGTTTTCATTTTATGCCCAGTTGCAAGTCGCATCGCAAACCATTTCAGGGACCCTTGGCCAATTTTTTATCAAGGCATAAAAAGCTAACGAAGCAACATTTTTGAGTTCCATGAGATATTGCAAGCTTGTTTAGGCATTAAATAGGTGACCACATTATCCATCCGCTCCCAAGGGACGATTTCATAAATTGGACCCCTTAATCCAAATGTTGCATTGCTTCAAACTGAGCAAAACACTAGTTCTTGAAATCAATGAGTAAAGCAACTTTCGAGGCATGGCACCCAGGAGTGAGGGGTGCTCTAGATGAAATCCATCGAAGTCGATGTTTTCTCATACCGAGTCTCAATTTTTTTTTATGCCAAGTTACAAGTGGCATCCCAAACCATTTCGGGGAGTCTTGGCGAATTCTTCATCAGGGCATAAAAGCCAAACAGAGCAGCATTTTGAGTTTCATGAGATGTTTCATGCTTATTTAGATATGGACTAGGTGACCACATTGTTCATCTGCTCTTGAGGCATAGTTTCCTAAATTGGACCGCTAAATCCAAATGTTGCATTGCTTCTTACTGAGCAAAACACTATTTCTCGAAATAGATGAAAAAAACAAATTCTGAAGGATTGGAACCGAGAGTGAGGGTTTCTCTAGCTAAAATGCTATGCCAAAAATCCAACGGAGATGACGGTTCCTTAATTCAAGTCTTGGCTTTCGTGATATGCCCACCTGCAAGTCGCATCCCAATCCATTTCGGGGACACTTGGCCAATTCCTCTTCAGGGCATAAAAAACTAACGGAGCAACATTTTTGAGTTCCGTGAGATGTTGCAAGTTTTTTTAGGCATGGAATAGGTGACCACATTATCCATATGCTCCTGAGGGATGATTTCATAAATTGGACCCCTTAATCCAGATGCTACATTGCTTCAAACTGAGCAAAACACTAGTTCTCCAAATCAATAAGTAAAGCAACTTCTGAGGCATGGCACTCAGGAGTGAGGGGTGGTCTAGCTGAAATCTTATCCTAGTAATCCACCGGAGTCGATGGTTCCTCAATCCGAGTCGTGATTTTCATTTTATGCCCAGTTGCAAGTCGCATCCCAAACCATTTCATGGACTCTTGGCCAATTCCTCCTCAGGGCATAAAAACCTAACAGATCAGCATTTTTGAGTTCCGTGAGATGTTGCAAGTTTGTTTAGGCATGGAATATGTAATCACATTGTTCATCTTCTCGCGTGACATGGTTTCATAGGTTTCTTTAATCCAAATGTTGCATTACTTCAAACTGAGCAAAACACTAGTTCTCGAAATCAAGGAGTAAAGCAACTTCTGAGGCATGGCATATGAGATTGAGGGATGCGGTAGATGAAATCTTATCCCAGTAATTCATCAGAGTCAACAGTTCCCCAATCTGAGACTCTATTTTTTTTTTATGACTAATTGCAAGTCGCATCCCAAACCATTTCGGGGACTCTTGGCCAATTCCTCCTCAGGGCATAAAAATATAACATAGCATCATTTTTGAGTTATGTGAGATGTTGCAAGTTTGTCTAGGCATGGACTATGTGACCACATTGTCCGTCCACTCCCGAGGCATGGTTTCATATATTGGACCCCTAAATCCAAATGTTGCATTGCTTCAAACTGAGCAAAACCCTAGTTCTCAAAATCAATGAAAAAAAAACTTCGGAGGGATTAGACCCAGGAGTGAAAGGTGTTTTAGTTGAAATATTATGCAAGGAATCTAATGGAGATGATGGTTGTTAAATTCGAGTCTTAGTTTTCGTGATATGCCGAGTTGCAAGTCGCATCGCAAACCATTTCGAGGACTCTTTGCCAATTCCTCCTCATGAAATAAAAAACCTAACAGAGCAACATTTTTGAGTTTTGTAAGATGTTGCAAGATTGTTTAGGCATGGACTAGGTGAACATATTATCGATCTGCTCACGAGGTACGGTTTAATAAATTGGACCCCTTAATCCAAATGTTGCATTGCTTCATCCAAACACTAATTCATGAAATCAATGAGTAAAGCAACTTCTAAGGCAATGCACCCGAGAGTGAGGGTTTCTCTAGCTGAAATCCTATCACAATAATCCAACGAATTTAACTGTTCCTCAATCCAAGACTCGGTTTTCGTTTTATGCCTAATTGTAAGTCGCATCTCAAACCATTTCGGGGACTCTTGGCCAATTCCTCCTCAGGGCATAAAAAAATAACATAGCAACATTTTTTAGTTCCGTGAGATACTGCAAGCCTGTTTAAGCATGAACTATGTGACAACATTGTCCATCAGCTCTCAAGTCATGGTTTCATATATTGGACCCCTAAATACAAATGTTGCATTGCTTCAAACTAAGCAAAACCCTAGTTCTTAAAATCGATGAAAAAATAACTTCCGAGGGATTGGATCCAGGGGTGAGGGGTATTCTAGTTGAAATCCTATGCCAGGAATCTAATGTAGATGACGATTCCCCAATCCGAGTCTCTCTTTTCGTGATATTCTGAGTTGCAAGTCACATCCCAAACCATTTCGGGGACTCTTGGTCAATTCCTTCTCCGGGCATAAAAACCTAACAGAGCAACATTTTTTAGTTCTGTGAGATGCTGCAAGGTTGTCTAGGCATGGACTAGGTGACCAAATTATCGATCTGCTCACGAGGGACGGTTTCACATATTGGATCCCTTAATCCAGTTGTCGTATTGCTTCAAACTGAGTCAAACACTAGTTCTCAAAATCAATAAGTAAAGCAATTTCTGAGGCATGGCACCCATGAGTGAGGGGTTCTCTAGATGAAATCTTATCCCCGTAATCCATTGAAGTCTACGATTTCTCAATCCGAGTCTCATTTTTTCATTTTATGCCCAATTGCAAGTGGCATCCCAAATCATTTCGGGGACTCCTGGCCAAATCCTTCTCAGGGCATAAAACATAAAATCCTAACGGAGAACCATTTTTTAGTTCCATGAAATGTTGCATGCTTGTTTAGGCATGGACTAGATGACCACATTGTCCATCCACTTTTGAGGCATTGTTTCCTAAATTGGACCCCTAAATCCAAATGTTGCATTACTTCTTACTGAGCAAAACACTAGTTCTCGAAATTGGTATGTGCAACCTAGCTCAATGGGTTAGCACTTCATATAAATCAGCGACTATCTTGATAAACATATAAGCAATTTGGCAATAAATATTGACCAAGTAAATGTTTATAAAATAGTAATGAAATAATATCACTTCTTCAATAAATGTCGGAATAACGTGTCATTCAATGCAATAAATCAACACTTCATTCAATTAATGCCTCTAATCATTATTCAATTGCTCATAAAGAAAAACGTCTAGCTGCACTAGTGACTTATAGCTAAAGATGACGATATCATATAGGGTTAGTTTCTTAGCTAGGGTTAGTGTAGTTAGGTTTTCATTTAATGTATTGAGAGTATTTTTGATCAGGTTCACTTCAACACATGAGGTCTTTTAGGATCAGTGCCTTAGGGTTAATGGAGTCAAATAATGAAGGACGCAAAAGCTAAAGGAGGCAAAAGTCAAAATGGCTAAGGACTAGAGGGAGAAGCTTTGAGGTGTTGCTAAGGCAAGGCCTCAAAACCAAAACCCTAGGGGAGAGAGGCTCACCTTGGTGTAGGAGAACTAGGCCTTGGTGCTCTCTCCTCCTTCCTTAACTCAATGGCAATCACAGCTAGCTAATAATGAAGCATAAAACCAAGACTAGAGGGTTTGATGAAGCAGAGTGTTGCTACAGCAAGGCTCTTTCAGCAAACCCTAGAAAAAATCGGCCCAAAGTGTAGTAGACCTAGGCTTAAGGCGTCTCTCTCTTCTTAGCTTATAGATAGTACGACTAGCAATAAATGAAGAGACAAAGAGGGTGTAGTTGTGGCTAGGCTCTCTCTTTCTCAATAAATGGCTGAAAATTTCTCTCAATGGGGACATGAGACAATGACCTACTTGTGTGCTTGTCACCTAGGGTTTTATTCAGAAAAATTATAAATATATGCAAGAAATGAAACTACAACCATTCATTCAAGAAGTTTTGCAGAAAAATACTTACATATCACCAAGAAATATCATTGCAAACCCTAGTTGTAACACCATCCATCAAGAGAAAAACCAAAACATGCCAAAATAATCCTCCTTCAACAAGTGCGCATCACCAAATCAACCAATAACCCAAGAGAGGGCGCAAATTTCAGACCTCCTTATGGAGTGAGTGAGTTGTGATAAAAAAATGAAGGTGAAAATCCTTCATTTATATAGTATCATGACCTAAATTTACATTTTAGGTCATGTAAAAGGCCGATAAGGCCAAAATACTAAATCATATTGTTTTTACATTAAAATGTTAATTTAAAACCCTAATCAAGATGAAAAGAGACATCAAGCCCCTCTAAAGGAGATGTTATCCCCTTTTAGGGAAAATGGAGCATCCTGGAGAAAAACGTTAGCCCTCCTTGGGCTCCTCCATCATGCCACACGTGCCAATACTGCCCAGTCCGCCTCCCAAAATGTCCAATAGGCTGGATGATGTCATGGTTATCATGGGTGACATCCCAGTCCTTGCAAGGCCAACTTTCCACTTAAAGAGGGTCAATCCCCCTCGGTCAAGCTCTGCCAAAGTGCCTCTGGTGGAACGTCCTCTTCGTTTCTAGTGGAAAGCCCCTGATCCATCTATGTCCTATCTCTGCCCCCTGATGGGGTCTCAGCATCCACCTGATGGGCTCTTCAACCCCATGGAGGTCTGAACTGATCATCTCCCCATGTGTACCCGTCCAAAATGGTACATGTCCTTCGAGCATGGTCCTGCACATCAATAGCTACGCCCTCCATGGGTTCATTAGTCATAGGGATCATAGCAATGTCAATCACATCTCATCATCAATAATTTTAAACATGTGCACAAAGTCCCTAATACATCAATTAACAGCTCAAAGACATTACACAAGCCTACAATACAAGTTTGGAGAAAAAGACAAGGCGTCTTATTGGGCTAGTGTCCACTGGAAAAGGAAAGTTCTGGAAGAGACCTAATCCAAGCCATGTAAGTGGGTGATGTGGTCAGGGGATGTCCAAGCATCTGGGTGCAATGATGGCCAAGGATGCAAGAAACGTTACCTGTGGGTGTCTTTGTAGAAGGCGAGTTGTACCCCTCCTGGATGCAAATTTTTCCAAGCCCATTCTTGCCTTTTATTCTTATTCTTTTTTATTCTTTTATCTTTTATTTCTTTTTCTTTTTTGTTCAAGAGCTAATCAGGGGACACTGCCCTGGCATGGTGACTAGTGGTGACAGCGTTACCCACAAGTACTTTCACAGAAATAAGAAGGTTGTCTCGTGATGAGACCCCCTTTCCCTTGGCCATGCAACCAAGGGTCATTGCCCTGGCGTGGTAACCAACTGGTGGAAATGTCATACTACTAGGTACCCATGGACCTTATAGGTTGGCTCGTGATGAGACCCCCTTTCCCTTGGCCATGCAACCAAGGGTCACTGCCCTGGCATGGTAACCAGCTGGTGGCAATGTCATACTACTAGGTACCCATGGACCTAATAGGCTAGCTCGTGATGAGACCCCATATCCTCTGGTTAGGTCTTGTTTTATTACTTTTCTGGGCCCCTCTTGTTTCTTGCTGAGAAGCCTCTTATTGTTTTCTTGGGGATCCCTAGGCGAAGCATCTCGAGGTTTTATTCTTAGGATTTTATCTTTTACCATCTTGCTTTTACCTTCTGGGCCTTTAGCCCCTTCTTCCCACTAGATAAGATGCAATCCTGAAAAAAAGGTCAACCCAGTGCCCGAACAAGTGGAATGGGGTAGGTGAGCAGGAAACAATATGAAAAAAGTGATGTTGTGAAGGGAGCAGACGATGGCTTTTCAGAAATCCCCCCAGTGGCTAACCAAAACCTACAGACACAGGCTTACTAGGGAATCCTGTCAATCCACCCAGACATGGTCAAGTGGGCAAGTGTAAGATCCAAACAGCTGTTAGAAATAAAAGGAATCAAATGCACACATTCAATGGTTTTGATGATCAAAGTGACACATACCATGATACCCGGACTAATTACCTCATGGAGCAAAAACCATTTCTGACACAGGAACAAGCCGATGTTGATGGGTGTTGCTGCTTCTGACAAGATAAAGATGATGGAAGAAAGAAAAGGTGGGCTCTCCAGGGCCATGCTAAAGTCAATCCTACTCTTGGTACTCCATGTCTAGGACCTGTGGGCCTCGAGACATGATCTACTAGTTATCCATAAAAGTGGGGGATAATTGTACGCATTGGCAATGATATGCATATGAATACCAATACCAATACCAACACCATACCAACACCAATACCAATACCAAAACCATACCATTCCATACCAATACTATACCAATACCAATACTAATACCAATACCATACCATACCATGCTAATACCAATACCAATACCATACCATACCAATACCAATACCATACCATTGAATACCAATAACAATACCAATACCATACCATTGCGTACCAATACCAATACCATTTCATACCATTGCACGGCAATGATATGCATACCAATACTATACCAATACCAATACCATATCAAAACCAATACCAATATGCATTGCCAATACCCTTATGCCTTGCCAATACCATTGCCAATATCATTGCATACCAATACATCCAATACCATTACATACCAATACCATTGCATACCAATACCAATACCATACCATACCATACCAATACCATACTAATACCATACCACTACCATACCAATAACATACCAATACCAATACCATACCATTGCACACCAATACCAATAACAATACCACTACCATACCATTGTGTACCAATACCAATACCATTGCACGACAATGGTATGCATTGGCAATGATATACATATTAATACCATACCAATACCAGTACCATACCAAAACCAATACCAATATGCATTGCCAATACCCTTATGCCTTGCCAATACCAATACCAATACCAATACCAATACCATTTCCAATACCATTGCATACCAATACAGCCAATACCAATACCATTTCATACCAATACCATACCATACCATACCAATACCATACCATTGAATACCAATAACAATACCACTACCATACCAATCCCATACCATTGTGTACCAACACCAATACCATTTCATACCATTGTACGACATTGGTATGCATTGGCAATGATATGCATACCAATACCATACCAATACCATACCAAAACCAATACCAATATGCATTGCCAATACCCTTATGCCTTGCCAATACCAATACCAATACCATTGCATACCAATACCATACCATACTAATACCAAAACCAATACCATACCATACCATACCAATATCGTACTAATACAATGCCATACCATACCGGTAACATACCAATACCAATACCATACCATTGCATACCAATAACAATACCAATACCAATACCATACCAATATCGTACCATTGCATACCAATACCAATACCATTGCATGGAAATGGTATGCATTGGAGATGATATGCATACCAATACCATACCAATACCAATACCAAAACCAATACCCTTATGCCTTGCCAATACCAATACCAATACCAAAACCAATACCCTTATGCCTTGCCAATACCAATACCAATACCAATACCAATACCATTGCATACAAATATGGCCAATACCATTGCATGGAAATACCAATACCAATACCATTGCATTCCAATAAAAATACCAATACAATTGCCAATACCATACCATTGCATTGCAATGGTATGCATTGACAATGATATGCATACCAATACCATTGCCAATACCATACCAATAACATTGCCAATACCAATACCAATACCATACCATTGCATACCAATATCAACCATTGCATATCACAATGGTATGCATTGGCAATGATATGCATACCAATACCATACCAATACCAATACCAATACAATACCATACCATACCAATACCCATACCAATACCAATACCATAGCAAAAAATGCCCGACAGAGTGATCTTGAAAATCGACCTCATCTTCAGAAATTGCACTATGCCTCATTGACCAAAACCCTTGTGCTGGAGATACTCCAACAAATGTTTTTTCAATCAACGAAATGATAATGTAGGGGCCCCACCGGCTAAAAACTGGTGCTCTTAATCCAATGCAACTAACGGTTCGTGCATCTGAGTCCCAGTTTGAGTTTTATCACGAGCTGCAACTCGCCTCCTCAAGCCATTTAGAGACAAGTGGTCAATTTGGTCCAGGGGCATAAAATCCAAACCGAATAGCATAATGGACTTCCGTAAGCTCCCGCAAGTCTGTTTGGCCAAGGTCCACATGACAACACTAGCCAAAAAGAACCGACACGGTGTTCTTGAAAATCGACCTCCTCTTTAGAAATTGCACTATGCCTCATTGACCAAAACCCTAGTGTTGGAGATACTCCAACAAATGGTTTTTCCGTGGAAGAAATGATAGTGTAAGAGGCCCAATAGCTGAAACCCAATGATGCAGATCCAATGCAACTGACGGTTCATGCATCCGAGTCCTAGTTTGAGTTTTATCGATAGTTGCAACTCACCTCCTCAGGCCATTCAAGGACATGTGACCAATTTGGTCCAGGGGCATAAAATCCAAACCGTGCAGCATAATGGAGTTTCATAAGCTCCCGCAAGTCTGTTTGGCCAATGCCCATGCGAATACACTAGCAAAAAACGCTCGACAGAGTGTTCTTGAAAATCGAACTCATCTTCAGAAATTGCACTATGCCTCATTGACCAAAACCCTAGTGCCGGAGATACTTCAACAAATGGTGTTTTGTTCAACGAAATGATAGTGTAGGGGCCCCTCAAGCTAAAACCCAATGCTCTTAATCCAATGCAACTGACGGTTCATGCATATGAGTCATGGTTTGAGTTTTACCGAGAGTTGCAACTCGTCTCCTCAAGCCATTTAGGGACATGTGGTCAATTTGGTCCGGGGGCATAATATCCAAACCGAGTAGCATAACGGAATTCCATAAGATCCTGTAAGTCTGTTTGACCAAGGTCCACATGACTACACTAGCAAAAAAGACCCGACACAGTGTTCTTGAAAATCTACCTCCTCTTCAGAAATTGCACTATGCCTCATTGACCAAAACCCTAGTGTTGGAGATATTCCAACAAATTGTTTTTCGGTCGACGGAATGATAGGGTAGGAGCCCCAATAGTTGAAACCAACTTCTTCGGATCCAATGCAACTGATGGTTCATGCATCCGAGTCTCGGTTTGAGTTTTAATGATAGTTTCAACTCGCCTCCTCAAGCCATTCAAGGACATGTGGCCAACTTGGTCCGGGGGCATAAAATCCTAACCAAGCAGCATAATAGAGTTTTGTAAGCTCCCACAAGTCTATTTGGACAAGGTCCATGCAACTACACTAGCCAAAAACGTCAGCATAGTATTCTTGAAAATCGACCTCATCTTCTGAAATTGCACTATGCCTCATTGACCAAAACCTTAATGTCGGAGATACTCCAAAAAATGGTTTTTATGTTGACGGAATGATAGCGTAGGGGCCCCACTAGCTAAAACCCAGTGCTTTGAATCCAATGCAATTGACGGTTTGTGCATCCGAGTCTTGGTTTGAATTTTATCGTGAGTTGCAACTCGCCTCATTAAGTCATTCAGGGATATGTAGCCAATTTGGTCTGGGGGCTTAAAATCCAAATTGAGTAGCATAACAGACTTTTGTAACCTCCTGCAAGTCTGTTTAGCAACATTGAATCACTCTACTTCTTTATCCACCTAAATTCATGCCATTTTTATCAATAGTTGCCACTCGCCTCCTCAATCCATTCAAGGACATGTGTCCAATTTGGTCTAGGGGCATAAAATCAAAACCGAGCTGCATAACAGAGTTTCGTAAGCTCTCGCAAATCTGTTTGGCCAAGGCCCATGCGACTACACTAGCCAAAAAGACTAGACACAATGTTCTTGAAAATCGACCTCATTTTCAAAAATTGCACTATGTTTCATTGACCAAAACCCTAGTGCCGGAGATACTCCAACAAATGATTTTTCAGTCGACGGAATGATAATGTAGGGGGCCCACTAGTTGAAACTCAGTGCTCTTAATCTGATGCAATTAACGGTTTGTGTATCCGAGTCCCGGTTTGAGTTTTATTGCGATTTGCAACTCGCCTCCTCAAGTCATTTAGGGACATGTGCTCAATTTGGTCCAGGGGCAAAAAATCCAAACCAAGTAGCATAACGGACTTTTGTAAGCTCCCGCAAGTCTATTTGGCCAAGGCCCACGTGACTACACTAGCTCTCCCATAAAATTCTAAGTAATTTATGATCCATGATGCAACATCAAAGGATGCCATATACCATGAGCTTGTACAAATGACCTATTTATCTAATAGTTGGCCATGCATAAAACCAATTGTTTCTTCTATGTTGTCAAGTACCCTTGTGGCAAAACACCTATGGTGAGAAAAATAATTATTTCATCCAAATAATTTGGTACTATGTCACATGTTCTCAAAGCTGAGACCCTGTGGGATAAACCCAATGCATTATATCTTGACTACCAAGGACATTTGGCAGGAAGTGCAGACTTGGTGCAATATCAACACCATCAACACATACATAGATGACTTCTTCCTCTTTCTAAAGAAAAAGAAAAGTGAAGACAATGATGAATTCCAAAGGGTTATCATCATGGTCCATGACCCACTACTCCTCTCGACCTTTACTACACAAAAGAAACACAAATGTTGCATTGCTTCAAACTGAGAAAAACCCTAGTTCTCAAAATCGATGAAAAAAACAACTTTCGAGGGATTGGACCTGGGAGTGAGCGATGCTCTAGCTGAAATCCTATGCCAGGAATCCAACAGAGACGAATTTTCCTCAATCCGAGTCTCGGTATTCTTTATATCCTGGCCCATGACAGTTCCTCAATCCGAGTCCCAATTTTTGTGATAAGAGTTTTTCGGGAACTCTTAGTGAATTCCTCCTCGGGGCATAAAAGCCTAACGGAACAACATTTTTTAGTTCTGTGAGATGTTGCAAGCTTGTTTAGGCATGGACTAGGTGACCACGTTATTCATCTGCTCCCGAGGGATGGTTCCATAAAATGGACCATGTAATCCAAATGTTGCATTGCCTCAAACTAAGAAAAACACTAGTTCTTGAAATCAATGAGTAAAGCAACATCTGAGGCATAGCACCTGAGAGTGAGGGGTGGTCTAAATAAAATCTTATCTTAGTAATCCATCAGATTCGACGGTTCCTTAATTCGAGTCTCGGTTTTTGTTTTAGGCCCAGCTACAAGTCGCATCCCAAACAATTTCAGGGACTCTTGGCCAATTCCTCCTCGGGGAATAAAAACCTAATGGAGCAGCATTTTTGAGTTCCATGAGATGTTGCAAGCTTGTTTAGGCATGGAATAGGTGACCAAATTATCCATCCACTCCCGAGGGACAATTTCATAAATTGGACCCCTTAATCCAAATGTTTCATTGCTTCAAACTGAGCAAAACACTAGTTCTCGAAATTGATGAGTAAAACAAATTTCACGGCATGGCACCCGGGAGTGAGGGGTGCTCTAGATGAAATCTTATCCGAGTAATCCATCGAAGTCGATGGTTCCTCAATCCAAGTCTCCATTTTTGTTTTATGCCTAGTTTCAAGTGGCATCCCAAACCATTTCGGGGACTCTTGGCCAATTCCTCCTCAGAGCATAAAAGCCTAATGGAACAACATTTTTGAGTTCCATGAGATCTTGCATGCTTGTTTAGGCATGGACTAGGTGACCACATTGTCCATCTACTCTTGAGGCATGGTTTCCTAAATTGGACCGCTAAATCCAAATGTTGCATTGCTTCTTACTAAACAAAACACTATTTCTCAAAATAGATGAAAAAAATAACTTCTGAGGGACTGGAACCGGGAGTGAGGGGTGCTCTAGCTAAAATCCTATGCTAGGAATCCAATGGAGATGACGGTTCCTCAATCCGAGTCTCGGTTTTCATGATATTCCCAGTTGCAAGTCACATCCCAAACCATTTCGGGGACTCTTGGCCAATTCCCCCTTAGGGCATAAAAGACTAACAGAGCAACATTTTTTAGTTCAGTGAGATGTTGCAAGTTTGTTTAGGCATGGACTAGGTGACCACATTATCCATCCACTCCCAATGGACGATTTCATCAATTGGACCACTTAATCCAAATGCTAAATTGCTTCAAACTGAGCAAACCACTAGTTCTCGAAATCAATGAGTAAATCAACTTCTGAGGCATGGCACTCAGGAGTGAGGGGTGGTCTAGCTGAAATCCTATCCTTGTAATCCATCGGTGTCGATGGTTCCTCAATCTGATTCTTGGTTTTCATTTTATGCCCAGTTGCAAGTCGCATCCCAAACCATTTCAGGGACTCTTGGCCAATTCCTCCTCAGGGCATAAAAACCTAACAGAGCAGCATTTTTTAGTTCCGTGAGATGTTGCAAGCTTGTTTGGGCATGGAATATGTGACCACATTGTTCATCTACTCCCGAGGCACAATTTCATAGGATCCTTTAATCCAAATGTTGCATTGCTTCAAACTGAGCCAAACACTAATTCACGAAATCAATGAGTAAAGCAACTTCCGAGGCATAGCACCCGAGAGTGAGGGCTGATCTAGTTGAAATCCTATGCCAGGAATCCAACGAAGATTACGTTTCTTCAATCTGACTCTTGGTTTTCTTGATATGCTCAGTTGCAAGTCGCATCCCAAACCATTTTGAGGACTCTTGGTCAATTCCTCCTCAAGGCATAAAAAACTAACGGAGCAACATTTTTGAGTTCTGTGAAATGTTGCAAACTTTTTTAGGCATGGACTAGGTGACCACTTTATCCATCCACTCCCGAGGGATGATTTCATAAATTGGACCCCTTAATCGAAATGATGCATTGCTTCAAACTGAGAAAAAGACTAGTTCTCGAAATCAAGTGGTAAAAAAACTTACGAGGCATGGCACCAGGGAGTGAGGGGTGATCTAGCTGAAATCCTATCCTATTAATCCAACGGAGTCAACGGTTCCTCAAACCGAGTCTCGGTTTTCATTTTATGCCCATTTGCAAGTCGCATCCCAAACAATTTCAGGGACCCTTGGCCAATTCCTTCTCAGGGCATAAAAATCTAACAGAGAAACATTTTTGAGTTCCATGAGATGTTGCAAGATTGTTTAGGCATGGAATAGGTGACCACATTATCCATCCGCTCCCAAGGGATGATTTCATAAATTGAACCCCTTAATCCAAATGTTGCATTGCTTCAAACTAAGCAAAACACTAGTTCTTGAAATCAATGAGTAAAGCAACTTCTGAGGCATGGAACCCGGGAGTGAGGGGCGTTGTAGATGAAATTTTATCCGAGTAATCCATCAAATTCGACTTTTCCTCAATCTAAGTCTCGGTTTTCGTTTTATGCCCAGTTGCAAGTGGCATCCCAAACCATTTCAGGGACTCTTGGCCAATTCCTCCTCAGGGAATAAAAGCCTAACAAAGAAACTTTTTTGAGTTCCATGAGATGTTGCATGCTTGTTTAGGCATGTAATAAGTGACCACATTTTCCATCTGCTCCTAAGGAATGGTTTCTTAAATTGGACCCCTAAATCCAAATGTTGCATTGCTTCTTACTGAGAAAAACATTAGTTCTCGAAATTAATGAAAAAAACAACTTTTGAGGGATCGGAACTGGGAGTGGGGGATGCTCTAGCTAAAATCCTATGCCAGGAATCCAACGGAGATGACGGTTCCTCAATCTAACTCTTGGTTTTCGTGATATGCCCAGTTGCAAGTCGCATCCAAGCCATTTCGAGGACTCTTGGCCAATTCCTCCTCATGGCATAAAAGACTAACGTAGCAACATTTTTGAGTTCCGTGAGATGTTGCAAACTTGTTTAGGCATGGACTAGGTGACCACATTATCCATCCGCTCTCGAGGTATGATTTCATAAATTGGACCCCTTAATCCAAATGATGCATTGCTTCAAACTGAGCAAAACACTGGTTCTCGAAATCATGAGTAAAGCAAATTACGAGGCATGGCACTTGGGAGTGAGGGGTGGTCTTGTTGAAATCCTATCCTAGTAATCCAACGGAGTCAACGGTTCCTCAATCCGAGTCTCGGTTTTCATTTTATGCCCAGTTGCAAGTCGCATCCAAAAAAATTTCAGGGACCCTTGGCCAATTCCTTCTCAGGGCATAAAAATCTAACGGAGCAACATTTTTGAGTTCCATGAGATGCTGCAAGCTTGTTTAGGCATGGAATAGGTGACCAGATTATTCATCCTCTCCCAAGGGACGATTTCATAAATTGGACCCCTTAATCCAAATGTTGCATTGCTTCAAACTGAGCAAAACACTAGTTCTCGAAATCAATGAGTAAAGCAACTTTCAAGACATGGCACCCAGGAGTGAGGGGTGATCTAGATGAAATCCTATCCAAGTAATCCATTGAAGTTGACGTTTTATCAATCTGAGTCTCGATTTTCGTTTTATGCCCAGTTGCAAGTGATATACCAAACCATTTTGGGGACTCTTGGTCAATTCCTCCTCAAGGCATAAAATACTAATGGAGCAGCATTTAGAGTTCCATGAGATGTTGCATGCTTGTTTAGGCATGGACTAGGTGACCACATTGTCCATCTGCTCTCGATGCATGGTTTCCTAAATTTGACTGCCAAATCCAAAGGTTGCATTGCTTCTTACTAAGCAAAACACTATTTCTCGAAATAGATGAAAAAAACAAATTCTGAGGGATTGGAACCGAGAGTGAGAGGTTCTCTAGCTAAAATGCTATGCCAGGAATCCAACGGAGATGACGGTTCCTCAATCCAATTCTTGGCTTTCGTGATATGCCCAGTTGTGATTCGCATCCCAAACCATTTCGGGGACTCTTGGCCAATTCCTCCTCAGGGCATAAAAAACTAACGGAGCAACATTTTTGAGTTCTGTGACATGTGGCAAGCTTGTTTAGGCATGGACTATGTGACCACATTGTCCATCCTCTCCCAAGGCATGGTTTCATATATTGGACCCCTAAATCCAAATGTTGCATTGCTTCATATTAAGCAAAACCCTAGTTCTCAAAATCGATATAAAAAAAATTTATGAGGGATTGGACCCAGGAGTGACGGGTGCACTAGTTGAAATCCTATGCGAGGAATCCAACGGAGATGACGGTTCCTCAATCCGATTTTTTATTTTCGTGATATGCCGAGTTGCAAGTCGCATCCCAAACCATTTCCAGGACTCTTGGCCCATTCCTCCTCGGGGCATAAAAACCTAACGGAGCAACATTTTTTGAGTTTTGTGAGATGTTGCAAGCTTGTTTAGGCATGGACTGAGTGACCACATTATCGATCTGCTAACGAGGGACGGTTTCATAAATTGGACCCCTTAATCCAAATGTTGCATTGCTTCAAACTGAGCCAAACACTAATTCACGAAATCAATGAGTAAAGCAATTTCTGAGTTATGGCACCCGAGAGTGAGGGGTTCTCTAGCTAGAATCCTATCCTAGGAATCCAACGAAGTCAACGGTTCCTCAATCCGATACTCGGTTTTCATTTTATGCCTAATTGCAAGTCGCATCCCAAACCATTTCGGGGACTCTTGGCCAATTCCTCCTCAGGGAATTAAAAAATAATAGAGCAGCATTTTTGAGTTCTGTGAGATGCTGCAAGCTTGTTTAGGCATGGAATATGTGACCACATTCTCCATCCGCTCCCGAGTCATGGTTTCATATATTGGACCTCTAAATCCAAATGTTGCATTGCTTCAAACTAAGCAAAACCCTAGTTCTCAAAATCGATGAAAAAAACAACTTCTGAGGGATTGGACCCAGGAATGAAGGGTGCTCTAGCTGAAATCCTATGCCAGGAATCCAACGGAGACAATGGTTCCTCAATCTGAGAATCGGTTTTCATAATATTCCGAGTTAGAAGTCGCATCCCAAACCATTTCGGGGACTCTTGGCCAATTCCTCCTCAGGGCATAAAAACCTAACGGAGCAACATTTTTGAGTTCCGTGAGATGCTGCAAGGTTGTTTAGGCACGGACTAGGTGACCAAATTATCGATCCGCTCACGAGGGACGGTTTCATAGATTGAACCCCTTAATCCAATTGTCGCATTACTTCAAACTAAGTCTAACACTAGTTCTCAAAATCAATGAGTAAAGCAACTTCTAAGGCATGGCACCTGGAAGCGATGGGTGCTCTAGATGAAATCCTATCCTAGTAATCCATTGAAGTCAACGGTTCCTCATTCTGAGTCTCAGTTTTTGTTTATGCCCAGTTGCAAGTGGCATCCCAAACCATTTCGGGGACTCTTGGCCAAATCCTCCTTAGGGCATAAAATCTTAACGAAGCAGCATTTTTTAGTTCCATGAGATGTTGCATTATTATTTAGGCATGGATTAGGTGACCACATTGTCCATCCGCTCTTGAGGCATGGTTTCCTCAATTGGACCCTAAATCCAAATGTTGCATTACTTCTTACTGAGAAAAACACTGGTTCTCGAAATCAATGAAACAAACAACTTCTGAGGGATTGGAACTGGGAGTATGGGGTGCTCTAGCTAAAATCCTATGCCATGAATGCAATGGAGACGATGGTTCCTCAATCCAAGTCTCGGTTTTCGTGATATGCCCAGTTGCAAGTCGCATCCCAAACCATTTCGGGGACTCTTGGCCAATTCCTCCTCATGGCATAAACGACTAACGAAGCAACATTTTTGAGTTCCATGAGATGTTGCAAGCTTGTTTAGGCATGGATAGGTGACCACATTATCCATCCTCTCCTGAGGGATGATTTCATAAATTGGACCCCTTAATCCAAATGTTGCATTTCTTCAAACTGAGGAAAACACTAGTTCTCGAAATCAATGAGTAAAGAAACTTTTGAGGCATGGCACCCGGGAGTGAGGGGTGGTCTAGCTGAAATCCTATCTCAGTAATCCATCGGAGTTGATAGTTCCTCAATCCAAGTCTCAGTTTTCGTTTTATACCCAGTTGCAAGTCACATACCAAACAATTTCAGGGACTCTTGGCCAGTTCCTCCTCAGGGCATAAAAACTTAACGGAGTAGCATTTTTGAGTTTCGTGACATGCTGCAAGCTTGTTTAGGCATGGAATAGGTGACCACATTATCCATCCACTCTTGAGGGACGATTTTATAAATTGGACCCCTTAATCCAAATGTTGCATTGCTTCAAACTGAGCAAAACACTAGTTCTCAAAATCAATGAGTAAAACAACTTCCGAGGCATGGCACCGGGGAGTGAGGGATGATCTGGATGAAATCATATCCCAGTAATCCATCGAAGTCGATGGTTCCTCAATCCGAGTCTCGGTTTCATTTTATGCCTAGTTGCAAGTGGCATCCCAAACCATTTCGGGGACTCTTGGGCAATTCCTTCTTAGGGCATTGTTATCGCTCAGTTTGTAGGATAGGTTTAGTAGCTTGGAGGTAAGACTCAAACTGGCGTAACAGGAGCTTCCCCACCCACTGTCACCTCGATGGGGGGATCTTTCTATTTAGGGTGGCTAATCCCAAGGGAGACATCCCTAGTAATCTGGGGTTTTGAAAGGAAAGTGATCAATGGATTATTAAGGCTTAAAAGGTTAAAGTAAGTCTTC
>SNQJ01S0085176.1:0-17833 GCA_010110895.2 Picea sitchensis | reverse complement strand
CCAACAATGGTCAAGTGGATTAGTGTAAGATCCAAGCAGTCGTCAGAAATGAAAGAAACCTAATGCATATATAAGAAGGTTATAATGATCAAATATGACACATACCATGATACCTTGGACCAATTACCTCATGAAGCAAGAGTCCTCTCCGATGCAAGTCCAATCCGGTGGTGATGGAAGTTTCTACTGCTGACAGGACAAATCTGGCAAAGAAGAAGAAACATGGGCCCTCCAGGGCCATGCTCAGGTCAATCCTGCTCTCGGTACTCCATGTCTAGGACCTGTAGGCCTCAAGACATGATCTCCTAGTTATCCCTAGATATCGGGGATAACAGGCATAGAAGCCTACGGAGGAACATTTTTGAGTTCCATGAGATGTTGTGTGCTTGTTTAGACATGGAATAGGTGACCACATTGTCCATCCGCTCCCGAAGCATGGTTTTTTAAATTGCACCCCTAAATCCAAATGTTGCATTGCTTCTTACTCAACAAAACACTAATTCTCGAAATCAATGAAAAAAACAACATCCGAGGGATTGGAACTGGGAGACAGGGGTGCTCTAACTAAAATCCTATGCCAGGAATCCAACGGAGATGACGGTTCCTCAATCCGTCTCTCGGTTTTCATGATATTCCCAGTTGCAAGTCACATCCCAAACCATTTCGGGGACTCTTGGCCAATTCCTCCTCAGGGCATAAAAGACTAATGGAGAAACATTTTTGAGTTCCGTGAGATTGTAATTATTCCAGACCATTATGCCAAGATCATCACAGTTTTGGTGTCTTTTTAAAACTTTTATGGTTGTGTCATTTCGTCAAACACTTTGTTGTGCTACTTGCTTAGATGTATTTACTTGTTGAATGGCCTCTTGATTTCGTCCTTAGGGTTTACTGATGTCTTATGTATGTGTATTGCAGCTATGAACAAGAAGATAAAACCATGGAACATACCTCAACCATATGCAATATGATAAACAAGCCAAAACATCCCAAATATGATTTTATTCATGATATAGAGAAACCTGCTACAATGAAGATGCCAATCTGGAATGCTCAACAGATGGCTAAGAAGATAGACAATAGAGATGCTACAAAATGCTCCAATAGAAGACTCCAACACGCCTCCAAAGGTTGGATATACAATGAAGACTGAATACAATAGATCTGGGTTGTAAGAATGCTAAACCCCCAAGCTAGAAGGTGCCACGCCCTGCTGGATAGTCGAAGCCCCTCAACAATTTGGCCTGACTGCCAAAAGTGTCTAATCACCCCAAGAAATATGCCAATTGATAGATCGGGCAACTGTAAGGACAACCCAGGTGTCCAAATCTCCAAATCCACTCTCAAACCTTGTAGATCTGAAACTCCTCCACTGAATGGTGCGCCCCCTGGATGGCTAAACCCCTAATAATTCGTCCTAGATGAATGAGGCCTCCAAACCTCTTGAAACTCTCCAAAATGATAGATCGGGGCTCGGTTACCTCCCTGGTGAATTCCCAAGATAAATGGTGAATATCTAAGCTAACAAATGACTGAAACCAATTTCTGAAGTTTTCTCCTCTCCTTCAATTCGTCCCATGCATCTAATAAATCAAATAGCACCTGAAACTCCTCGTGAATGGACTAGATCTGATGTCCAAGGCCCTGCAATGAAAACCCAAGGGATAGAATCTCCAAAATCCCTGCCCCAATCTCCTACAACGAATCTCTCTCCAAGGATGGTGTGCCCCCCTTGTTGGAAACCCCCAATGGCGTGCCCTCCTTCTCTTCCTATGTCTGTGGTTGTGTAGAACCCTCCTGCACTGATGTAGAACCGAGCTAGAATGGTGTGGGAGAGTATTTCATCTCCGAGACCAAGCTTGGGACAAGCTAGGTGGAATATTTCACCACCGAATCGTCCTCTATGGTTTGTTAAGTCAAAACCCTCAAAACCCCCAAGAGATGGGCCCTCTAGCTAGAAGCCAAAAATCCAAAAGATAAACATACATGAATGTTTGAGTAGAGGATCTTACCTTTCCTTTATACTTTTTTCTCTCCTTATCCCTCCAAAGTGACTTTCATTTGATTAATATTTAATTAATTAAATCACTTTAGTTAATTAATTAACCTTTTTACCTCTGAAAAATACCTTATCTCTCCTTCTGGCTTCCCTGGCCACCGAAAGTCACTTCTCACCATCCCATCCTGTAGTGTTGCTTCTCCCAATTCTAATGAGCTATTACACTGAGAGGTTCCTCCAAGTAATGTACCCAAAATGACCTCTTTAGTGAATTCAATTAACTTATAGCTCAAAATAGTCAAAATCATGGAAATCGTCGGAATGCAACGGAACCAAATCCAACCTGTGCAGAATGGCTCATAATGATGGAATATGATGAGAAATGCAAGCTGGACCCCACAATGCCTCTCTATAACCCATGCACTCGCTATAACCTCCATTTGGCTACTCTGGTCATCATAAACCTCCGCATTGTGGTGATGTCCCAAAGTGGGGACATTACAGAGATGCTGCAAGCTTGTTTAGGCATGGACTAGGTGACCACATTATCCATTCGCTCCCGAGGGATGATTTCATAAATTGGACCCCTTAATCGAAATGATTCATTGCTTCAAACTGAGCAAAACACTAGTTCTCGAAATCAATGAGTAAAGCAACTTACGAGGCATGGCACCTGGGAGTGAGGGGTGGTCTAGCTGAAATCTTATCCTAGTAATCCATAGAAGTCAACGGTTCCTCAATCCGACTCTCTTTTTTCGTGGTATGCCCCATTGCAAGTCGCACCCCAAACCATTTCAAGGACTCTTAGTGAATTCATCCCCAAGACATAAAACCCTAACGGAGAAACATTTTTGAGTTTCGTGAGATGTTGCAAGCTTGTTTAAGCATGGACTAGGTGACCACATTATTCATCCACTCCGGAGGAATGGTTTCATAAATTGGACCCCGTAATCCAAATGTTGCATTGCTTCAAACTGAGCAAAATACTAGTTCTCAAAATCAATGAGTAAAACAACTTTCGAGGCATGGCACCCAAGAGTGAGGGGTGGTCTAGCTGCAATCCTATCTTAGTAATCCATTGGAGTCGACGGTTCCTCAATCTAAGTCTCGGTTTTCGTTTTATGCCCAATTGCAAGCTGCATCCCAAACAATTTCAAGGACTCTTGGTCAATTACTCGTAAGGGCATAAAAACCTAACGGAGCATCATTTTTTAGTTTCGTGAGATGTTGCAAGCGTGTTTAGGCATGGACTAGGTGACCACATTATACATCCATTACCGAGGGATGATTTCATAAATTGGACCCCTTAATCCAAATGTTTCATAGCTTCAAACTGGGCAAAACACTAGTTCTTGAAATCAATGAGTAAAGCAACTTCTGAGGCATGGCACCCGGGAGTGACGGGTGCTCTAAATGAAATCATATCTGAGTAATCTATCGAAGTCGACGATTCCTCAATCCGAGTCTCGATTTTTGTTTTATGGCTAGTTGCAAGTGGCATCTCAAACCATTTCGGAGAGTCTTGGCAAATTCCTCCTCATGGCATAAGATACTAACAAAGCAACATTTTTGAGTTCCATGAGATGTTGCAAGTTTGTTTAGGCATATACTAGGTGACCACATTATCCATCTGTTCCTGAGGGACGATTTCATAAATTGGACCTCTTAATCCAAATGTTTCATTTCTTCAAACTGAGCAGAACACTAGTTCTCGAAATCAATGAGTAAAGAAACTTTCGAGGCATGGAACCTGAGAGTGAGGGGTGGTCTAGCTGAAATCCTATCTTAGTAATCCATCGGAGTCGACGATTCCTCAATCCAAGTCTCGGTTTTCGTTTTATGCCCAGTTGCAAGTCGCATCCCAAACAATTTCAGGGTCTCTTGGCCAATTCCTCCTCAAGGCATAAAAACCTAACGGAGTAGCATTTTTTAGTTTCGTGACATGTTGCAAGCTTGTTTAGGCATGGACTAGGTGACCACATTATCCATCCGCTCCCGATGGACGATTTCATAAATTGGACCCCTTAATCCAAATGTTGCATTGCTTCAAACGAAACAAAACACTAGTTCTCGAAATCAATGAGTAAAGCAACTTCTGAGGCATGGCACCCAAGAATGAGGGATTCTCTAGATGAAATCCTATCCCAGTAATCCATCGAAGTCGATGGTTCCTCATATCGAGTCTCGGTTTCGTTTTATGCCCAGTTGCAAGTGGCATCCCAAACCATTTCAGGGACTCTTGGACAATTTCTCCTTCAGGGCATAAAAGCCTAACGAAGGAACATGTTTGAGTTCCATGAGATGTTGCGTTCTTGTTTAGGTATGGAATAGGTGACCACATTGTCCATCCGCTCCCGAGGAATGGTTTTCTAAATTGGACCCCTAAATCCAAATGTTTCATTACTTCTTACTGAGCAAAACAATAGTTCTCGAAATCGTTGAAACAAATAACTTCTGAGGGATTGGAACTGGGAATGCGGGGTGCTCTAGCTAAAATCCTATTCCATGAATGCAACGGAGACGACGGTTCCTCAATCCGAGTCTCGATTTTTGTGATATGCCCAGTTGCAAGTCGCATCCCAAACCAATTCAGGGAGTCTTGACCAATTCCTCCTCATGGCATAAAGACTAACGAAGCAATATTTTTGAGTTCCATGAGATGTTGGAAGCTTGTTTAGGCATGGACTAGGTGACCACATTATCCATCCACTCGTGAGGGACGATTTCATAAATTGGACCCCTTAATCCAAATGTTTCATTTCTTAAAAATGAGCAAAAAACTAGTTCTCGAAATCAACGAGTAAAGAAATTTCTGAGGCATGGCACCCGGGAGTGAGGGGTGGTCTAGTTGAAAACCCATCTTAGTAATCCATTGGAGTCGACGGTTCCTCAATCCAAGTCTCGGTTTTCGTTTTATGCCTAGTTGCAAGTCCTGTCCCATACAATTTAATGAACTCTTGGTCAATTCCTCCTCAAGGCATAAAAAACTAACAGAGTATCATTTTTGAGTTTCGTGACATGATGCAAGCTTGTTTAGGATTGGACTAGGTGACCACATTATCCATCCACTCCCGAGGGACGATTTCATAAATTGGACCCCTTAATCCAAATGTTGCATTGCTTCAAACTTAGCAAAACACTAGTTCTCGAAATCAATGAGTAAAGCAACTTCTGAGGCATGGCACCTGGAAGTGAGGGATGCTCTAGATGAAATCTTGTCCCAGTAATCCATCGAAGTCGACGGTTCTTCAATCCGAGTCTCAGTTTGAGTTTTATGCCCAATTGCAAGTGGCATCCCAAACCATTTCGGGACTCTTGACCAATTCCTCCTCAGGGAATAAAAGCCTAACGGAGAAACATTTTTTAGTTCCATGAGATGTTGCGTGCTTGTTTAGGCATGGAATAGGTGACCACATTGTCCATCCGCTCCCAAGGCATGGTTTCCTAAATTGGACCCCTAAATCCAAATGTTGCATTGCTTCTTTCTGAGCAAAACACTAGTTCTCGAAATCAATGAAAAAAACAACTTCTGTGACATGTTGCAAGCTTGTTTAGGCATGGACTAGGTGACCACATTATCCATCTTCTCCCGAGGGACGATTTCATAATTTGGACCCCTTAATCCAGATGCAACATTGTTTCAAACTGAACAAAACACTAGTTCTACAAATCAATGAGTAAAGCAACTTCCAAGGCATGGCAACCGAGAGTGAGGGATGCTCTAGATGAAATAATGTCCTAGTAATCCATCGAAGTCAACAGTTCCTCAATCCGAGTCTGAGTTTGAGTTTTATGTCCATTTGCAAGTGGCATCCCAAACCATTTCGGGGACTCTTGTTCAATTCCTCCTCAGGGCATAACAACCTAACGGAGCAACATTTTTGAGTTCCATGAGATGTTGCATGCTTGTTTAGGCATGGAATAGGTGACCACATTGTTCATCCTCTCCCGAGGAATGGATTCTTAAATTGGACCCCTAAATCCAAATGTTGCATTGTTTCTTACTAAACAAAACATTAGTTCTCGAAATCAATGAAAAAAACAAATTTCGAGGGATTGGAACTGGGAGTGAGGGATGCTCTAACTAAAATCCTATGCAAGGAATCCAACGGAGATGACGGTTCCTCAATCCTACTCTCGGTTTTCGTGATATTCCCAGTTGCAAGTCACATCCCAAACCATTTCGAGGACTCTTGGCCAATTCCTCCTCAGGGCATAAAAGACTAACGGAGCAACATTTTTGAGTTCCGTGAAATGCTAAAAACTTGTTTATACATTGATTAGGTGACCACATTATCCATCCGCTCCCAAGGGATGATTTCATAAATTGGACCCCTTAATCTAAATGATGCATTGCTTCATTTTAATTTTTCAATTTCGGTTACAGACCCTCATTGGGCATTTTCCCGCTGCCATGTGGCCGCCTATGACTGGGCCACGTGGCAGCCATTCATTGGCCCATGTCACTTTCTTACACAGTCGTTTCCACGTCACCTCCTTCCTGGTCAAGATGCCACATCTTGTATGTATTTTCATGTGGTTGTACGGACTGTTGCATGGCACTTTTCCATTAGTCCACGTACCGACCAAAAAATGCCAAAAATGGGTGACAAGTGGTAGCTTCTGGTGCTACCACATCATCATGTTGATGTCATCATAAAAAGTGTCGATCTCTGACTGTGCAATGTACCCTATATGGACGTTCATGTCATATGTATCGATGTTGACGTCAGCAGTACAAATGTTGATTCATCCCTCCTAACTGGGCTAGGTTGACCAAAATTTTTACCGCGAATATCTTTTGATCCGTAACTTTGTTTGATGAACCGTTTACGCTGTTGGAAAGCTTGTGACACGCTCTTCGCAATGATGCCAATTTTGTTGAGTTTTGAGGACTTTGAAATTTTGTCTTTTCTCCACCTGTTGAGGCCATTCTGAGCTTTATGAGGAACTTCTGAGTATTCTGAGTTATCCTTAGGCCTCCCTGGATCCCTTCTGATCACACTTTTCCACTGAGAGATTTTGGACCACCAAAATCATTTATCAATCAAAAGGTAAGTGAGGGAAGAGTTCCCTCACTTTGTCTTTCTGCATCCACTTTTCCTTGATTGGATGTGTGCCCTTTAATCCCACTCGAAGATAATCGGCATCACCTCTACGTGAATTCCTCATCCTTCTGTCCAGGATGACATATTCCTTTAACTCGTCCAAGTACTCAGGAGAAAACTCATCAACCGAGGGTAGTGAAACTTCCTCACCTTGATCCATAATCAGGGGAGGCTCAAAAAGTTTCAATTTTTTCACGTTTACAATTGAGTAAATATACATATAAGGTGGAATATCTAGACAAAAATCATTGGTGTCACTTTTCTCCAAAATAGTGAAGGGTCCATATCAGATGGGCTTGAGTTTCTTACCTTCGCCCTTCAATTGCTCCTTGCTGATGTGAAGCCATACTTGGTCTCCAACTTGAAATTGATGATCAAATCTGTGCTTATCATGTCGAGCCTTATATTGTGCTTGACTTTTCTCCAACTTTTCCCTGACTTCTTGGTGCACTTGTTGGATTTGTTGAATGAACTTGCGGGCCCTGTCTTCATTTATTTGTTCATTTGAATCGACATATTTCCCTTAGATCAATTCCAAAGGTACCTTAGGTAAGTATCCAAAACATGTCTCAAATGGTGAACACTGAGTGGAGGAATGTAAGGATCGATTGTAAGCATGTTGAATATAGGGTATATGGTCATCCCACAACTTGGGATGTTTACTACAGTAGCCTCGAAGAAAATGTACCATTGTTCAGTTAAAAACCTTTGTCTAACCGCCGATGTATGGATGAAAATTTGTACTCCTCTTCAACTTGGTGTCCATAATTCTCCACAAACTTGTCCAAAACTCTCCAAGGAATCGAGTATCTCGATCCAAGATAATGGACATGGGAAACCCAAAGTGGACCCAAACATACTAAAAGAAGAGATTAGCAGTTTTCTCAACAATGAACTACTTTTACATGGCATCAAGATACACATATTTCTAAACCTATCCACTACTACATACAAGTATTCATGACCCCTTTTCGACATTGCTAAACGCCCTACAAAGTCCATGGAAATACTTTCCCATGGATGAGATGGAAAAAGAAGTGGTGAGTACGGCCCCAATTTTCTATTAGTGGGATTACAAGTAGAGAACATCACACACCCCTTTACATACTTGGTTATAATTGATTTCATTTGAGGCCAGTAACAAAACCTTTGCAGATGAGCCATGTTTTTTTCCTACCCCAAAATTCCCAAACACAAGAGAAGTGTGGGATTCTCGTATTACATGGACTCGTTCATTTCTAGGAATACATAGCTTTCCAATATGGTAGAGTAAGTTATCCTGCAAACAATAGTTCTCCACCTGTGCACAATGGGTTAGCTTCTCAAATACATGCTTAAAATCTTCATCAACAACATATTGTTCAACATAGCTATCATGAGATAAAGAAGCATTCTTCAAAACAATAGAAGCAACAATAGGAGGTATAGAAAGCATATGAGATATTGGGTTACTTGTACCCTTTTTATACTTGATTACCAAATGGAATTCTTGAAGAAAACCCATCCACCTGTAATGTCGAGATTGTTGCAGCTTGGTTTGTGCTTGGAGATACTGTAAGGGATGGTGATCTATATGTATGATTGTTTCCTTCCCTAACAAGTAATGCTTTCATTTCTTCACACTTTGAACTAATGCATACAACTCTTTATCATGTGTAGGATAGTTAACAACAGCTTGGTTAAAAGTTTCAGAGTGGTAACAGATAGGCTTACGATACTGCATCAATATTGCACCCATGGCGTAATTGTTGGCATCTGTCTCGATATCAAATGGTTGTTGAAGATTCGGCAATGCTAATACTGGTTTTATACTAATATTTTCCTTCAAAGTGTCGAAGGCCTTTTTTTTCTTTCCTCCCCACTGAAAAGTGTTCTTCACACTGGTTAAGGCATGCAAGGGAGCTGTAATAAATGAGAAGTTTGTGATGAATCTCCTCCAGTACTGAACTACACCCAAGAAGCTTCGTACTTCGATTACATTTTTAGGCTCGGGCCAATTTACAATTAAATCAATTTTGGAAGGATCAAATTTCAATTGTCCTCCTCCTACAATCTGACCTAAGTACACGAGTGCAAACTTTCCAAACTCACATTTGGAAAATTTTACATACAACTTTTATTTTCGCAAAGTATCCAATACTTGATTTACATGTCGTACATGTTCATCCCAAGTCCCACTAAATATAAGAATGTCATCTAAATACACAATTATAAAGTCATCTAAGAATGGCCTAAATACATCATTCATTACACGCATGAAGGTTGTTGGGGAATTGCAAATCCCAAACGGCATAACTAACCACTCAAATAGACCTTGTTTGGTTTTAAAGGAAGTTTTCCATGCATCTGGTTCTGTAACCCTGATCTGGTGGCAACCACTGCGCAAATCCAACTTAGTGAAATAAACAACACTCTTTAATTGATCAAGTAAATAATCTATACGAGGAAGAGGGTATCGATGTTTCACCGTGATTTTTTTTAAGGCTCGATAATCGACGCACATTCTCCATGTGCCATCCTTCTTTGGAACCATCACAATCGAAGAACCGCAAGGATATGAACTAGGTATGATAACCCTTCGGTCCAACAAGTCATGTACCTGTTTCTTGATTTTTGTCATCTCTACAATCGACATTCTATACATGCCCACATTAGGAAGGGGAGAATCTTGTTGAAGATGTATTTCATGTTGGATTTCCCTCTTAGGAGGTAATCCATCTGGTTCCTGAAATACCTCATCATAATTAGAAACAATATCAATTAATTATTTCTTATGGGAAGGATCACATCCTTGGAAGAAATTGGATATTCCAACATCATTTTCTCTTACAACCATGAGTACATATCTCTTATTAGTGTTTATGAGTCTTTTCATTTGTCCTGCACTAACAAGTGTTGTATTAACCTTCATGTTGTGGGCTCTAACAATATATTCCACTCCTCCTTTAGTAAGGTAATATTTGTTCTCATGATGAAATAATACTTATTTTCTATCATAAAGATATGGACTCCCCAACACTATGCCACATATATCAAGTGAAACAACATCCAAATCAACTTCATCAACCAATTTTGAAAAAATAGCAAATATAACCCTAGACTGCTTGGTGACATTAAGTTTTACTTTGTCGCATACCCAACCAAGAGGATAAGGCTTTGGATATGGTTTTTTTTCAAGACCCATTTTTTTGACAAGTGTATCAGATATTAAGTTAACTTGGGAACCCAGATCAAACAAAGTATCAATCTTAGTATGCTTAGATATAACCCTTATGTGAAATAATTCATTCCTCTTTCTTTCATCATCATGAGATTCATTAGTGGAACTTGAACTAGCATGAAGGGAATCTTTACCTTATACTCCAACTGTTGTGATATTTTCCTCATCTGCTGAACCGAAACCAAGATCTTGTTGCACTGTAGCAATGGTATTTGTCTTCCCCTTTCAACTGAACTGCTTTGGTTCCTTCTCTGGATGTAGTTTCCAACAATTATCATCGTCATGTTCATCTTTCTTAAAATGAGTGTAAGATGGATTTCCTTCTCCTTTCTTTGTAGTGGTGGTTTTTTTTTCCCTCTTTTTAAACTTTCGTTTAAACTGATTATGTGGGAACTTAGAAGGATTCTTTGTGGGCTCGTCTTGAACATTCTTTCCTTTGTTTTCAAGGTGAGTGGCTTGTACACAAACTTCGTCAAGACTGGTGGGGTTAAACAACAGTAAAGTATGACGAATATAAATGTGAAGTGTGCCAATATACTTCATTAAAGTTTCATAAGAATCTAAATGAATGTTTAGTGCAAGTGATTTCTTCCTAAATTCTTCCGTGAAACTTTGTATTGTTTGACCTTTACTTTGTCTTAAAGTTTTCCATTCCATCATTGCTTTATGTAAATAACCTAATGGATAAAATTTCTTCCTTATTGTTGATTTAAATTCTAACCATGAGGAAAGAAAATTACCACACTTTCTTATGTCCTGAATCTTTCTCTCCCACCATACGAGAGAAGTGCCTTCCAACCGAAGAGAGGCTAATTGTAATTTTACTTCCTCATCAATCTGTTGTACATGGAAATATACTTCAACCTGTCAGATCCAATTATCTAGCTTTTCAAGATTAGCATCTCCATTAAACATAGGTAAAGAAAATTTTACATCAAGCTTTAATAATGGTTTCTTAAAAGAGGATTTATGAATAGCATTAGAATGATGAGAATGATGAGAGGAAGAAGAGATATAACTCGATGGTGAAGATGGAGGCTCGGGGGGGTCTCCTCCAGCCTCTTGATTCACTGAAGCATTTTCATCTGCTTGTGCTTCATTTTTCTTCCCTTTCTTCTTCATCCTCTTCTCGTAGTCTCCATACATTCGCTCGACCATTTATGACATGTGATAGAAGACCATATGGAAGTTTTTCTACTGTTCATCACACTTGTCCTCTTCATCCATTTTCTTCCTTCAAGATGCATGGCCAATATCTGGGTTGAAAGTCTTAAGTGTTCCTTCACCTTGTTTATGCTTGGCCCTAGTAAGCATTCACACTCAACTATTCAAGTCAAAGATGATTGCTCTGATACCAACATGATCCAAGATCTTTTCTTCGATGTGACTTATTAAAGAATTGTATTAAATGAGCATAAATTGAAGTGAACCATAAAGAATGAAAAGCTCAATAATAAAGAGACATAAGCATCAAATAACGAAGTTCGTCCCTGATGGACTACGTCTTTGGGTCCTCCTCTCAAATGGGTAGGCCTTTTTATTAACTCAACAAAAGAATTTGGCAAAATACATAAGTATACCTCATTTTGGAATTAAGCTGCAGAAGTTTTGCTCAGATCATAAAACATACAGCACCATTGAATTCATGGTGTCGAATTACCCAAAAATGATTGTCTCCATGCCACAATATGACTTTGGCACTCCCAGGCCCATGAGAAATCTTGTCTCGATTTTCGTGCCTGCAACCTGCAATTAATTCTCTAAAATTTTCCTCGTAAAATGTGCATGGTTGTACCATTGAGTGCCCTCTTCTCGTGCACTGGTAATAGGAGTTTTTAAATTAAAAGGTAGACAGACTATCCAACTCAATCGTTTGGCCCAACGGTTGGTGGAGGCTATTGTTAAAGCGTTGATTGGGGAGGTCCCGGGGTCGAACCTGTGGGCCTCCCCCTTTTGGCTTATAGTTACAACAATATATATATGGTGGACTAACCACCGCCAAGTTTGGATATCCACCGGAGTGTATGTCATTTAGATTTGTTGAAGCCTCGATATAAAGAGATCGGCCATCAGATTTGGTGGACCAGCCTTTTAATTTTGAAATTTCAGTTATGGGCCCTCATTGGGCATTTCTCGCTGCCATGTGGCGTCCATTCATTATCCCACGTCACATTCTTACATAGTCACTGCCAAGTCACCTCCTACCCGGTCATCTTGACACGTCACCTGCCAGGTGGTTGTACGGTTTCCACGTATATGCCACATCTTGTATGGCCTGCCATGTGGTTTTACGGACTACCACATGGCACTTTTCCATTGGTCCACGTACTGACCGAAAAATGCCAAAAATGGGTGACACGTGGCAGCTTTGGGTGCTTCCACATCATCATGCTAACGTCATCATGACATGTGTCGATATTTGATTGTGCCACATACCATGTACAAACACTGATGTCATATGTACTGATGTTGACATCAACAGTACAGATGCTAACACATCCCTGCTGACTGGGCTAGGTTAACCAAAACTTTGACCGTGAATATCTTTCGATCCGTAACTCTGTTTGATGAACCATTTACGCCTTTGGAAATATTGTGACGCACTCTTCCCGATCATACCAATTTTGTTGAGTTTGAGGACTTTTACTTTTTGCATTTTCTCCACCTGTTGAGTCCATTCTGAGCTTTTTGAGGAACTTCTGAGTATTATGAGTTATCTTTAGGCCTCCCTGGATCCCTTCGGATAAAAAATGGTCCAGGTATTTGCAGAATATGTTATTCATCAAGTTCATGAATGTTGTTGGGGCATTGGTCAATCCAAATGGTACTATAGTAAATTCATAGTGACAAAACCTTATTCTGAATGCATTCTTTGGTATGTCCTCCTCCTTATTTCTTAGATGGTGGTATCTTGACTGCAAGTATATCTTGGAAAATATGGAGGATCCCTTTAGTTTATCAAGAGGTCATCAATGCAAGATGTGGGGTACATGTTCCTAATAGTGGCTTTGTTCAGATCATGATAATCAATGCATAACTTAGGGGTTCCATCTTTCTTCTTCACAAATATCATTGGTGCTCCCCAAGGTGATACACTAGATCTTATCAATATCTAATCGAGAAGTTCCTTTAGTTGCACACCTAAATCATTAAATTTTGGAACATTCATTCAATAAGGTGTTTTAGATATGGGTTTTGTTTCAGGCTTCAGGGAAATGGAGAAATCAAATTCTCGTATAGGAAGAAATCCTATCAACTCTAGAGGAAATACATCTACAAATTCAGAAAGTATCAGATGTAACTTATCAGAAGGGTTTTCATCTTCATTAGTCATCTCAACCACATAAATATTGCACCCTTTCTTCATACAATTTTTAACCTTCTTGGCTGAAATGAGGTGTAAGGTAACATTTCATTTAATCCCCTCAATCACCACAGATTCCCCTTGATCATGCAGAGAACCCTCTTTTTGTAGCAGTCCACCAAGGCTCAATGGGATTTAATCCAATCCATTCCTACAATTAAGTCATAAGTTCCTAGAGTTGTGCTATATAAGTTCATTTTTATGACACAACCCCCAATGTCAACAATACACTTCTTTATCAGTGGACCAATTGATTACTTAACATTGGATTCCATTTCTACCATCCTAAATTCATTTTGGTCATGAGCTTCCATCCCACATCTAATTAGAGAAGAAGGAGAAATAAAGCTATCAGTGGCACCAAAATTAATCAATATAGAAAGAGGAATGTTTGCAATCATACTCGTGGATTCTATCATTATTTCTTGTGCTCAAATTGGTGACAGTTTATGGTAGCATGAATTTGATGTTGTTCCTATGGTTCTTCCCTTTTTTCAATATGTCCTTATCTATTGATCCCAACTTGATACTTTGGGAATTCTCTTCTATAATGAGGAACCCCACATTCCCAACATTTCAATTGGCCTTGATCCTTTATCTATGCCCAACCTCGGCCACCATGTCTTTGGATTTTTCCATGGTTTCACCCCTATATATTTCTAAAGTATCCTTGGAAGTTACACTAGCAACCCTAGCTACATTATTTCGTCTACCATGGAATCCATATCAATTCCCCTTAACTCTTATAACCCTATCTTTGAAGGATTCCTTCATTGTTTTCTCAATATCCTTTGATTAACCCTTCATATCAATCATCGTTTGGACATGTCTCGCCAAACTTGTTGTTGTTTCCATGGTGGTGGGTTTCCACATGGAGACTTTGGCTCGAACCAAAGGGTTGAGCTTATGTAGGAATATTTCAGCTTCTCATTTATCATATTCCATATAGTCCACTTGATGGACTAATGCGTAGAACATTTCTTCATAATATTTTATTGATCTACCATTTTTTCTCACTACATGGAAGGCTCCTACTCGTTGGTGTTTGTATTCCTCTAACATGGATCAGATTCTAAAGGTTTCCTCAAAACTTTCCTAAGTAACTTGCAAGGGTGTGACTTGCATATTAGTCTCTTCATTTACCCACCATAATAGAGATTCTCCTTTAAGGAGACTCATTGATATTTGTGATTTTTTTATGGTAGAGTACATTTTAAAGTTGAGTGCCCTCTTAACACCTATCACCCAAGATTATACTACCAGACCCCCATATTGACCTGTGAACTCGAGTAATTTGTATTTTTAAACTTCTTTCGTAATATCTAGAGGTGATCGTCTCTCCTCGGTATTAAAAATAATGTCATGATCCTATTTTTGTTGTTTTAACAACTCCCTTCCCTAGCTTTGATCTAGCTTTGGATTTTGACTTTGGTTGGTAACCCAATCCTTAAAGATGTTAGTCATTTCTCTTAGGGAACGTAAGATGGCTCGCTCTTTCAAGGTTCCCATATTTGTGGCGACTTGATTTTGGGTTCCAAACTTAAGGTTGACTTGTGTTTTCCTTCTATGCTTAGGGTCCATGGTTACTCTTGCAGTGAAGACTAGTTATGAGTTCAGAGTTTTATAGTAAGAATATTAGTTCTAAAATATTAAACAACCATGAAGGTGCATATGCAAATGTGATGAATGTATTTAATTCTCATATATACTTAGCAATCACTTTCAATCCATATTACATAATCTCAATCATTCACATCAAACATTATTTAAGAGTAATGTTTCCAAAATATTATCATTTCATAAATTCATATCCATTTTCCTTTTTTTAGGAAAAGCAAATGGACAAAATAATTTCATTAGTCTAAATTTCACGAGTGTATACAAAACAAATATACGCAAACTAAGTTGTACAACCTATATAACAGATCATGTTCAAGTAAGGTGCATTATTTAAACATTGACATTCCACTTAACAAATAGCATTCCAACAACTATCACTTATCAACCTAGTTAGCATAAATTCAAGGTAAAGATATATATTGTAAGGGATCTGGAGCAAGATAAGAATATATATGTAAATATAATCTATTGCTCCAAATACCACAATGGAAACCAACTCTATTAATCAATACATTTTCCTCAACATCAACATAGAAAATGCCAAATTCACAAGTTTAATAATGAATCCAAACAACTTTTAGAGGAAAATCTAAGAGTCTAGAAATAATCAAATAGTTGGGCACTATGAAAACATATATACACAACATTATTTCAGTTGAACAATTGAGGGTATTGTTGACGAGGTGCTTTGTCAAATCAAATTGAAACTTATATGGTGATTTTATTAGTGACCTAGTTACAATAATTATCTTTATAGTTTACATGTTTCTTTTGGATGCAATAGTTGTCTGAGGATACTTATGTTGTAGTTGAAGTCATACAACAATAGATTATTCCAAACTAATGTGATCAAATGGAACCAATGATAAATGATAATGTCTCCAATATACTACATGTATTTCAAAGATTGAATGCATATGTCATAATACTAAATATCGCTAAAAAAAATCTAAGAATAAAAATTTAAATCATAGTAAAAAGGATAATAACACATTCAGAGCATTTGAGCTTTGAAGCATGTGACAAAGCTGCAAGGACTAATCCAATTGTGGTGAAGGGTAGGATTCTTCTTTTTCCTTAGTGGTGGCGATGGTGAAAGGGAAATTGAGGAGGCATCACCGAGGATTTAAGTGTGTGGACAGAGAGAGGTGTGATATTGTTGTGAGAGCACACAACAATATTTCCAATGTACGCATCGGCAACAAACATTCTTGTGTCGCAGCAACAACATAAAAACATGTTATAGAGTGCATTTAAATCTTGATGAAAATAAGTTCTTGGTAGAATAGATGTTTGTTCATATCATAAGAAGAAATAAACACTTGGTAGAAGAGATGTTTGTTCATAAAACCAAGAGATCAAGCCATAATCTAATCTAAAACAATATATCAATAAGTGCCCTAACTATAAAGCTCGCATATCCTTTGTTTATCGATAACTACATGCATTTCCTCTATTATCAACTAGAATAGGTAGTGAGAACTTATTAGAAAAGGGGTAACAATAGGCAATGGACATAGGAAGATGATGTAGAGGGCTTAGTATAAACTATGGCACAAGACTACTCCACATGGAATATTTACCCATTTAAATGTTACTTAGTAAACATTCCTTAACACATCCATGACACAAATAACACAAAAAATAGAGGGCATATTTATTACATGTCATGCAAATCTAACGTAATAGAGGAGTCACAAAAATGTAGCAACATTGTAGTCAACTAAAGGTGCTAGCAACTTTTATTGCATTAGTTGAATGTCATAATGTGGGCATTAGATCAATGTATTCAATCCATATTCATTTCTAAATATTCCCTTGCTATAGATATTAAACTTTACGATACACCCCAGCCACATTCATATCCAAGATCCACACATTACTCTATCTTCAAGGCCAGTGTAGAGATCAATTTTTAGTACAACAACCTCTCTCCTTCATGTTTTTCCCAAATACCCCTCACATAAAAGGGAGGAACCTACACCCGACTCCCTAATGCTAGAAAAGGAATGCTACCATGTCCCAATATGTAGCTCTATAACACCCCAAGTTGAGTTCTATAGTTGAAAAAATAACCTCGATGAGTGTAGCCATGATCATTTCCAAAGCAAAGTTGAGATATACATGTGGAAAAAAATAACACATGGGAGGCACTCGTTGGGTGTATAGTATTGACATTCTATCAAAAAATTAACCATAAGTCACAACATTATTGTACCACATGACTCGATCTCTAGAATCTTGGAGAATTCATAGTGTCAGTGTTCCAATCACCATAACCTCATCCAAGAATCATAAAATTTTGTAAATTGTTACAAAATCATTTAAATGTATATCTAAGATGATATTTTCCATTCCTCCATCTAATCCATTTGAATATTTTCCTAAATAGACTTCATATCCCAAAATTGCACCAACACAACCTTTGTCCAATAATACATGCAATCCCTAGAAAATCAATGTCATACCTCTAACTTACCGTAGATTATGAATTTCATATTTATGAATATGCTAATTCTTTT
>SNQJ01S0085175.1:7732-42106 GCA_010110895.2 Picea sitchensis | reverse complement strand
AGACACAAACTAGAGAGAAACAGGCCAAGCGTGTCATATTGATGAGAATAACGACAACAGTACTTACAATCATAGATGCGAATGCGACAGCTTCGTCAAGTCCCCTTCGTCTAACCCTTGCCTAAAAGCTCCACAACCTGGATAACAACAGCTTCACTGATCACTCTCCTTTGGCTGATTGTGAGTTTCCTCCAAGATCATAAGTTTCATATCTTCAATTCTTCCCCCTTTCCACCATCATAGAGCCTGTTTATATAGGTTAAGAGGAGCTTAACCTCTTGAGTTATCTTTAGAACAAGTTGGGAACCTTCTCCTTAGATCAGGGATCTCTTGATGAAACCAAGAATTCGAGCACAACTGCCTCCTAATCTCGAAAGATCCTCCCCTTATTCTCCTCAACGGGCCAACTACTGCCTCAGATTAGGCAGCGCTCCCTTAGAAGGGGCATCAGAGCGCTGTAGCGCTCCCTGGTAATCTTTAGGGAAGCGCCAGCGCTCTCAAGATGAGAAACGCTCCTTCAAAGGGGCTGGGGAGCGTTATAATGCTCCCTAAAGCCTTGTAGGGGAGCGCCAATGCTTCTGGGGCTGAAGTAGGGGAGCGCTCCCCCTCAAAACCTTTGTTTCAGGGTTCCTTTCAGGTGTCAAGAGTTATTTGACTTCAGTAAACCAGTTCTCCTCCTTCAAATCAATCATGTGAGGTGTTATAAGTGTCTCTTTAGTGTCGTTGACATGACAGTATGTTTGAACATCATTTGCGACACTAGTGACCAACTTGCGACACTTGCGAAAGTTGTAGGGAAGATGCGATACTTACGACGATTGAGAGGGACATGCGACACTTATCCAGCTGAGCAATTTTGACGTGTAACAATCTGATAAACATCTTCCACTGTTCGGATGGTCATCACATCTCATCCTGAATGTTGTATCTCAGACCATTCATGTACCTGACAACTTTTTCATGATCACTTTCATGATGAACTGCCCTGATGTTCAGCCTGTAGAATTCTTTAGTGTACTCCTTCACTGTCATCAGCTTCTGTCTCAAATTCCACATTCTTCGAAACAGAGTAATTTGGTAGTCCCTGGGAATGAATTTTGCCTTCATCTTGCGATCATCCTATCCCAACTCTTGATCTTTTGCTTGCCTTTGCAGTGTCTGTCAGCTTGTAGCTCATCCCACCATAATGCTGCATGTCCTTTCAATCTTGTGACAACATGTTTTAACTTTTTGTCCTCCTCGACATCTTCATAGTCAAAATATGTGTCCAGATCTCTAATCTAGTCTAAAATCTCTTCGACATCCAGATTTACTTCATATACTGGAATATCCATTTTTGCCTTAGCACCCATTCTTGCAACAACTCTAAGTAAGCGTTCATTTGCTTTATCTTCTGCTATGACCTCTTCTCCCTCATGTTCGACCTCATTTTCACTTTTAGAATCACCAAGATCCCCAGCACTGGTTGTGCGCCTCTGTGTTGTCTCCATGTCTTCGAGTCTGGTGCATAAGTCTCACATCTCTCTTTCTATGGCTGGATCAGGCATCTGCCTACCCCTTCTTCTCGGCATTTCCCTTTCCTCTGGCAGATCGGGTGTTTGTCTGTCTCTTCTTCTCGGCGGCATGGATGGAATTTCGTTCTCGCTTTCCGTGTTTGAAGTATACAAACAGAGTCAAGCTATGATACGAAATTGATGCAGACCTATCGGCCCTCGGGTTGATATCCGCTCATAGGATCGTTCTATATTCCCTTTGAACCGGATCGACTCTTTTGGATTCTCTGCTAGAATCCCCTTTCAAATCGATCCATAGGTCCTTTTTCGCGGTTCGTGATTTCGCGAGTTCGCGAGTCATGAATTCTGACTCTTCCTCTGTGATCTCGCGATACCTTAGATCACGAAATGGGTACATCTCTCCCTTTGTCAGCACCCTCCTTGCATGACCGCCGGCTAGGCTAAGCGCTAGCACTCTTCACCTCTCTCGCCTTCGCGAGTTCAAACATCGAGCCTTGGCACCTTTCTTTCCTGAACCCCCGAGAGGCGAGATTTGACTTTTCCCCTCTTGTTCTCACTACTCGCGACTTCGTGAGTTGAAGGTTCGAACCTTCGTTCCCTTTTCTCCTGAGTCCCCGAGACGCGAGAGGTCAACGGGGTGTTGACTCCTCCCAATCTCTGATGTGTGTCCACCATTCTATTTCCTAGGCCCACCATGTGGTTCTGCCATGTGTCTCTTATGTGCAACCTCGATACTTCGCGGCTTCGCTTCTCGCAACTTAGAGCACCCAAATTTTGGGCTTTCACCTTACGAAACCCCGAATTCGCGAGATCCCTAGATCTCCACCACCTGTCCTCCTCCTGACGGACGACTATGATTCTCTCATGGTTTTGTGACTTCAAAACTTTTAGGACAAGGGTCTCGACCTCTTACCCTCCGATATGTCGAAGTGAAAAATTTCGACACGTCATTTAAGCGGGTCTCGCATGGAACTTCCCACTTTTTTCGGAGTTTCGGACCTCATGACTTCACGAGTCCTGATGTTGAACTTTCGACTCTCCAACTCACGAAACCTCGAAATAGTCAACAAAGTCTGACTTTCGTGTTGGCGAGAACGCAACCTGTCCACTCTCAGATGGATGGTTCTGATTCACTTCACAGCTTCGCCACTCGCGAAGTTGAATGACTTCCATTTCTGACGTCTGATGCTCGAATCCCCGATACAGGTGATATTGTGACATGTGTCCTTCCAATCGAACGGTTCAGATTTTCTCACTAATTTTGGGACTTCACCTTTCGCAATTTCATGAATCTCGCTACAAGGCTTTCGACCATTCAACTCACGAAACCCCAAAATGTGATTTACGTGGATGATCCAATGCTCCTGGTTGGTTTGGATCCTACGGTCTGATTCTCCTGAGATTTCACTCATCGAATGCTGCCGTAACTCCCCTGCTTCTCTGCGAGATCTGACGGCTTTTGGGACTTTGCGAATCCTCCATGGAGGATTCCGACTGTCAATTTTCTCCTTGGTGATTTCTACGAAATGAACAAAATGTCCTTTCACAAAACTTGTCCACCCGCGAAACGATATCGTTGTGCGTCCTTTCAACGTTTAAAGGCACAAATTCCTTTGATCTTTTCTTCGACAACTCGAGTCTTCAAGAAGATTCCTGCATGCACTCCTTGCGGCAACTCTTGAATACTTTCAAGTATTTGAAATTTTAGACTCTGCGCACTCACTTTGCAGCAGCAGTCCTTCACTTCTTCCCTTAGGTTGCAAACCCTGAGAATCTACTCGGCCTGCGCACACCCTACACGGATCCTGTGCTTGACTTGCACTTCTACGGGAATGAGAACAATGTTATCTCTTCTGAGCTTTCAGAGACAAACTCTGACTACTGTCAATGCACACCTTGCGGACGATTTCGCTGCACTCCTTGCAGGAAAACTCTTGCTCAGACAGAGAAACAATTGAAACTCATTCCCTACTCTCCCTCTCTTCAGATTTCAGACATCAAATACGAAATCAACATTCGTGCATCAAAGCAAATGCATAACAGAGAGTAAACAATCATGAGCATAACATTCAATCATGCATACACAGAAAGTATTTGAATGCCATGATTCTGAATCAAACTTCATATATATTAATCTCAGAACTTCTGTACATTGGGTTCTTCTACACAGTTTTCTACTTCTGCTCTCCTATGCTCTCTTCAACATGCTGCTTATGTTACAATGATACAAGTGAGGGTGTCTATATCCATTTTCCCTCCGGCTCCTAAAACTGTCTAATCTAGGAATTCAATTCTATCTACTTACATTCATTAACTTAAATGCCTTCACCTAATACAGACGAGAGCAGAACCCTCAAGGTCTGTTTACAATATGGAAGTATGCCCTTCCTTAATTGTTTCATTTATGTTTGGCGTATCCACTTCAAAAACATTCAAACAATTTTATCATGTGCCAAAATGCGTTGGCGCCTGCCCCACACTTGCTTGATGTTGGCGATGCTCCTGCATCACATAAACATAAACTCAACAATATTAATAACAAGAAAAAAAATCGAGAACAACAATCACATAATGATTTACGTGGAAAACCGCTTCCAAGTGAAAAAACCACGGGGTAATGATAATCGGTATTCTTATTATTCAAGGGAGAATTATGACAGTGGAATTATAGGCTTGCAATCTTCCTCACACCTTCATCCCACACTTTGAAGTACACTTTATTGCATCCCCACACCTCTATGGGTATGCTAGATATTTAGGATATGTTATATGGTTAAGAAAGTTAGTTACAACCAGATCCACTAGTTACACGAAATTATCACTGTAGTGTGCATGCATGCACATTCCATTTTTAATTGATACGGTGTGCATGCAACCGCATGGGAAAATAGTTGGCAATTTCAACATGCACTATTTTTCTTCTTGAAGTTCTTTTCTTCGGTGAGAGAACCCCTCATAAAGGTGTTGTTTTAGACTGAATTGATGTACATAGATGTCTATCTTACAACATATCTATGACGTCCTTCCACAAGAAGAGTTCTGCTTGCAACGTCACAGTGATATTTTAAAATAAGAGCAAAGCACATTTTAAAATAGGAGCAACCTGAGAGTACTTCCTCATTCTTTTCAAATGAAGGTACATCACGCTCTCCTTTATGCTGTTTATTGTCCTTGGGTGTATGGATATATTTAGGGATGAATCACCCCACATTACTATCTTTCAACAAATTTTGATAAGTTTTTAAGTAATGTTTAACTACATTTTCATTCTTGTTACCAAAAATTGTTTGGAAAGGTTGTTGATTGCACTTGTCAATGGAGCTCTAATGTATTATGAAGGATAACATTATTATCATTTTGCATATGCTATAGTAATACACTTACATTTATTTATAACATCTAATGTTTTAATATGAACAATAATGATAAGACATAATAAAAAATACTTACCCCCCCTCACCCTTCTTCCAATCTAATTAGTTTTAATTTAGTTGTTGTGAATGTGAATGTGGGATTATTTTGCAATTTTTGGGTTGGTTGCAGGTGGGAACAATAGGAGGTGGAACACAATTATCCTCACAAGCTACTTGCTTGAATACGTTCAGAGTGAAAGCAGAAAATGTGGAATCCTTTATAGTGAATGCTCAAAGGTTGGTGGGAATTGGGGTAGGAGCAATTTTGGCAGAACTGTCTATCATGTTTTCTTTGGCTACATGAAAATTGGTGAAGAGCCATATGAATTTCAAGCAAAGAAGCCAAAGTAACAACCACCACCTGATTAGTGACCTTATTTATCATAGTTGGGATCCACACATCCCAACCCAACAAAGTCACATGTAACTTATTTCACTGAGTCATTATTGATTTCATTTCAAGGTGGTTTGCCTATCAAAGTAATGAAGGACATTGATATTCAAAATTACTTTAATAATTGTTTATACAATGCACTCGTTACATAGTTTTACACGAATAATGCCTCATGTGCAAGAGGTTAAACTACAATTGGGGGTAGTATCTAACCTCATGTGTGGGACTAAGGCTAGATGTTACTAGAAAGCACATGACCCCACTTAATCTAGCCACAACAATGATCACAATAAACACTTGTTTTATTGCGGATACTATCTAGGTTGAAATTGTCTTTTGGTCTTGGAGTAAAACATACAACGTTACAAACATAAAATACATAATAATAATAACAATTTAATTAAATAAATCAAGAGACATGTACCTCTGCATTAAGAGACACGTACCTCTTCACCTCATGACCAGTCAATGCTATATAGTAAATCGTCACAAGGTTAAGTGTATAAATTTTTTTATTATCAATTATCAATCAAATATCATATTCAGAAATATTCTATCTTCATTAATAACAACTAACTTGTTACATGCAACTTCTTTTGATTGGGTAAGAGCTTGTCTTCCTTGGATGTAAGGAAACAAGTTAATGACCCAAAAGCCAGAGGCCTCTAGCAGGAGAATGATTTTTCCCCTTACAAACCACCAATGGGTCCTTTCAAGTGGCATGGGTTTCCTTGAATATTGGTGATGAGTCAAATCACATTTGTGGATAACAACCAATGATGATTGTTCTAATTGTGAATTGACAGTTGAGTTATGATAGGATTTACATTATAGAGGCACTAGAGAAGTATAATATGTATAGCTTTGGGGTGGTGGTATTGGAAATGATAAGAGAACACAAACCATGTTTCAAACTACCTAACTTATGGAACACTACATATGCATGGTTGTTTCACAAAAGGAACTTCCCTAAGGTAAGGAATTTTTCATGGAATAACTGAAGACGATAATAATTTGTTCAATAATTTAAATCCTTTTACTATGAGTTATATGCGTCAACTTTCGTTCACAAACCAATCACCTTTAACACTTTTGACAAATTAAAAAGTCGAATGGTTGTAGAATTACAATCGAGAAATCCATTTTGGTTTGTTGGTCCTTTGCTTATTTCAACATTCCTCGATGAAAAAGGTTTCACGAACAAAACATTTTGGCCTAGAATGTGGCTCAAATCCGGCTTTACCAGATAGCTTGACTCCAAGCATTAGAAAAACAAATTGAATTGTTTATGTCTTGAATATTCTAAATGAAATTGTGTGGATAGTTTGATTATAATTAGAAATCATACTTGGAGTACTCATGAGTTTTGGTGCTTCAATGGTCATCTCCAGTGGTAGGTTTTTCCTCATCCTCCTATGGGTGAATTTCATATGCACAATCGATGGAACTCCAATCTTGAGAGCTTATCATTGGGAGTCAATGAGTCATCACTGGTGCAAATTGTTGAGGATATGACCCTCTCGTGCACTTTGAATGTTGAATCTCATCTGAATATATGGTTTCCAACCTCTAATTGAATTGTATAAATTACCCACGAAAATTTCCTGATACATAGTAACAACCCTCCATTTCCTTCGATTCCAATAGTCCTTGGAAGATTCTCTATATATATCACCATTTCATTGTTCTTGAAACCTCCATTAGAAACAACAATTGGGGTTGATAAGTTTCATTGTCTATTTAGAGCCTCTCGAACACCGATGTGTGTCATTTGATGTTCGATTTATGATCTGTCCTGCAAACCACCATGTGTCATCTATTGATTGGTCTACGTTCCATCTGGAAGCATACACCACCTGTCCATCCTGCCCGACATCCCCCTGCATCCCCTCTTCACCTTCACTCTTCCTTTGTTTGCCAAACATTGTCTTATGGTTTTTCTCCATCATCATCTCTTCACCCTTTTAACTATTGCCTCTTCTTCCTCTTCTATTTCTCTCTAGAAAATTCACAATCACATATCTACGATTATTGTAGGTGGACATGTAGCTAGATGGTTTGGATTTGGATTTATAGGATCATTGAAAATATTCCGCGAGGTGTGGGATGAAGATTGACCTTGTGAAGTATTCATTTTCCATCTAGAAACAAAATCCTATGATCTTTAAACAACATAACCACCCCAATTTACTTTAGTGTTCCCTTTCCCCTAATTCAAGAGTATACTAGTTATCCTTGTCTCCATTTCTCTAAGTGCTAACATTGGTTTCCTTTATTTGATTTCATCATTGTCATCAAATTCATAAGAAACATATAAAAATTGTCCAATATCCATATGGTTTATAATATCAAATTTAATTAATTTATTTAAAATGGCATGAATAAAAGCTAAGTACATTAACACATTTCAAAATCTATGTATTGCAATATTTATTTTATTTTCATCATATTCATTATTTAATTTGTCATAATCTTTTAAATATCAATAAGATAATCCATCCATATATACAAATATATACAAAGGTGCATCAACTTTACAAAAATCTCATTCCTCATGACATTTACATATTTGTTTCCAGAGTTATAAGTTGATTCCATATCAAAAAATATAATTATATTAACATATATCTTTCATATAAATAAAATTGAAAGCTGATTAATGGTGTCATGCTTATTTTTCTCTGAAAATGGTTTGGTCAAGAAACAAATTTGATCTTCTCAAAATCGGAAGTTTAGAAGTTCATAATCAAATTAGGTTTTCACTTTACAAGTTTTTCTCTTAAAATGGTTTTGGTCAAGAAACAAATTTATCTTCTCAAAATGGGGACTTTAGAAGTTCAGAATCAAATTAGGTTTTCACTTTACAACTTTCAAATATTCTATAGATCAATTCAATAAATTATATTATTTTTTCAATATTTTAAACATCTTTATTTTATAATTCAAGTTTAAAATAAAATTTATTAAAATTATTGAATAAAAGATCTAATCTCAAATTAATAACTCAAAATTAACATAGGCACGATTGAAAAATAAAATGTCCACATCAGTGGTAATGTTTCTTAAAAATTTAACTCAAAATTAAAAATAAAGTTAAATCCCTCGTTAAAATATTAGACATTCCTAAACAATGGACAACGTCTATTTTCATTCAAAAACAAAAAGTGCGTTTCAAAAAATAATGATAATAACTAACATAATATGGGGTCATCCATTTACCAACTTATATGTGGGTCCCTGAGTGATAGAATCTTGGGGACTGTGCTTGGAAGAGTGTAAGTGCAAGGGACCGTGTTGGAGGAGCTCAGTTTTAATGGTGTTTTTTTCCAACTATTAATAGGGTTCTTATAGAAATAGGATCTCGGTTTTAAAGGAGCAAGTGAACTCACTGTTCATCTTAGTTCTGGTGAAAACTATGGACATAGGATCATCAACGGTTGCTACCACTTGAACCTTTCAAAACCAACCCTACATCTAGCTAAACCTTAGTGAAAAAAGAGTTATAAGCTCAGAGCTCGACACAAAGGGCGATTTGACTGTTGTGGTTTCCTAACTGGAATTGGAGCTCGAAATTTATGGACTATTTATTGCCTAAAGCTTGGAGCACCTACTATGGCCATCAGATCCCTCCTCGTCATTACCTCTCACTCACTAGAACCCTCCAATTGTGCTCCTTAAACTGACACTCCTCCTCAACTTCTACTCTACCACTCATTGTACTCTACATGTCTGGCTTCATAACTATTTCCTACAGACTTGAAAGTATTGGCAATTACTTAACTCCTACACAAGTTTTTATGCCTTGAAACGTGCTCCCCATTACTATCTATGCGAGATGGCACCTACCGGAGAGACCTTCCAGCACCTTCCAATAGAGGCTGAGGTCAACGCATTAATGAGTGTGACTGGCGAAGCCCTATGGAAGAGCGCCAATCTCTTCACACCATCGGATGCTCCATTAGTCTCTACATCTTCCCACCTTACCATTTTTCCAAAGGTGGCAGAACTCTCAGCTCCTCTGCTGCCCGCCCACCACTGTAATCTCCTGACTTCTACTTCGCTACATGGATTGGTATCTTCCCTCGGATGCACTGAAAAACGACATACAAAAGTTCTGCAAGAGCGAACTCGTACATCTCAGTCATGGCTAGCCAAGCCTCCGGGCACCAATAGACTGTGGAAGCTTAACAAGAGAAAACGATGCCTAATCATGGGCTCAGATGTGGGCTTAGAGGAAAGCATCTGACTCTCCCTCTATGGACTTGTGGGCATGTTTACTTATCGTGCTCTTAGCTTTGATTCCTTACCAGAATGGATTTTAGACAACTGGTTACCTATTCTAGGATACGTGCTAGAGCTCACTTCCTTATCTTTTGGTTGGTTTGGTTTTATTTTTAACACACTAGAGGAATCACAACTTATACTAGATACTTTCTGGACCATTGGTAGTGGCAGTATCATGCTTAAAAGGTAGAGGGTTTCATTTAACCCTTCAACAAACTCCTTTCGATTTTGACATGTATGGGTTCTTCTACCCGGACTCCCCCTACAATACTGGACCGAGAAGGCACTGGAGGCCATCGGTCATGAACTGGGGCGCTTCATTTGTATTGACCCAAAACTATTAAAGAGATTTAACATAAGAATGGTGAGGATTATGGTCGAGCTGGACATTCATGCTGGTCTACTAGATGTCTTAGACATTTTCTGGCGTGGATGGTCAGTGACTCAGCGTTTGGACTACCTTGGTATTCCATTTCATTGTTCATCATGTCATCAAATAGGACATTTCTGGCGTGACTGCACATGATCCCCTGAAGAAGAGGAATCTGAAGGATCTTACCTTCGCAATCTACCTAGGAATGAATCTCCGGGGGTGGACTCCTATACTTTGGGCTTTGAAGGCATTATGGACGAAGGGACTAAGGACATGATGGATACTATTGAACTACAACTGATTCCTCCTTCCACGTTCATAGTTAAGTTAAAACAATTATGTCCCACTCTTTATTTTAATCTCTCTTCTTGGGAAATACACCATTTAGATACCTCTGCTATCCCAAGACTTGACCACAAACAAAATGTTATGCCCACTCCGAGTATCTCACCCGCTTCCTCACCTTATGTGGTTGTAGAGACAAATAAGCCTTGTTCTCCTACTCCACTATTGTCACCGATCATTGAAAATCCATCTTCCTCCTGACCACATATTACTGGCGGGGTCCTCTCAGATGCTTTTTCGAATCTTCCCTACAAACGTGTTAACCTTCCTACTACACCTCATTCTATGATTAACAACAATACAGTTGGAATTGCATCTCTGTTCTCCTCCCTGCTGGAACAGGGTGTTGACAGTATTGGGTTATCTTCCACAATCCCAACTACAATGGAATTGCATCTTCCAGTCCCTCTACCAACCTATTTAGGTAATTCTACCATAAAAAACTCTCAAGATTTACCAACTTATTCCTGTCATGAACTTTCTATATACTCTAATAAAAATGATTTCTCTTGGTCACGCGGCTTAGGTCTTGAGACCTCGGCTATAAAAACCCACAGTTCTAGAAGGAAAGCCTGTTCTTCTATTACTCTATCTACTGTTCCACCTGCTGAATTGACTGATCTTGGGGTGCTTAGAGGCATTAAATCCCTTACCAGGTCACATCCATGATACTCTTGTCTCTAAAAAATCGTGGGGTTGGTGGCACCCTCAAAACGACCTCTCTACGGTGACTGATTGATACCATGCATCCAAGCATTATATTTCTCCAGGAAACCCTAGTGGATGAACAATGCCCACGTGCATTTATCATTGGACTAAAGCCTCACTGGTTTGTTAGTGCAGTAAATTTGGTGGGCACTTTGGGTGGTTTGCTTTTGGCTTGGGATCCTGTCTTTTTTTTTTTTTTTTTATCTAGAAATCCATACTTTTGTTGTGGTGGCATCTTATTGACAGGCACCTATTGTGCCAACAAATGACAGGTCAACCTTCTCAATGTTTATGGACCTTGTTTTGATAAACTTGCATTCTGTTCAAAGATGGACCTTGTTTTGATAAACTTGCATTCTGTTCAAAGGTATCGACATCCGGTCTTCTTGCAAAACCTAATCTCATCCTTGCAGGGGATTTCAACTTCACCTTATCTTCTTCTGATATTTGGGGAACAAATGCCTCCTCTGATGCAATGGCCTCATAGTTCAGTGATATTTTCCAACAACACAATTTGGTCGATCTCTTACTGGCCGAGGTGGTCCCCACTTGGAGAAATGGTAGATCCAGTACAACAAGTATTTCAAAATGCCTTGATCGCTTCTTCTTATTAGTTTCTCTTCTACAACATGCTGACAGATATAGAACTTGGGTTTCATATCCTTACATCTCAGATCATGCCCCCATATTTCTACAGTTGGATTCTTACTCTCATCGGTCCTCTTACCCTTTTAAGTTTAATCCCATTTGGTTGGGGAATCCTGTTTTTGAGCGACTGGTCTCCGATGTATGGATTGACCAATCCTTTAAAAACAAGCCGGATGTACAGAGACGTTTAGCTGGAAAGTTAAAAGTTTTAAAATCAAAAGTGAAATGTTGGGCCCGACAACATATACCAAAGACTTTTGAAAGACTGTCATAGCTTGAACATAACATACAAGTTATGATCTTAGAAATCTATGAGAAAAAGGGAATTGATCTTATAGATCTGCAACAACATTTAAAACTCCTTGAGATAGAACAAAATAATCTACTATTAATTGAGGAAGCGCATTGGCATAAAAAAAGCAGAGCCACCTGGATCATCTATGGAGACAACAATACAAAGTTTTTTCACAAATTTGCGAGTCATAGAAGGAATCACAAGAATAATTGGGCACTACAATCGGATGGAGTTGTTCCTATCAATGGACAAGAAAATCTACTAGATGCAATGTTCAAACATTTCAAAAATTCCACCGAGATAAAGGTCTTACTAACATTGTTGATCAAGCATCTATTACGGGACTATTTCCAAAGATCATCAATGATCGTGAGGCAAAAATTCCTTTTTCTCCTTGCACAAAAGAGGAGATTTGGAAGGCACTCAACACCTTTAAGAAGGATAAAAGTCTCGACCCAGATGGCTAGACAGTTGAATTCTATCTCCATTTTTTTGATCTGATCAGTGATGATCTTTGGGAATTGATTGAAAATTCTAGACTTAGAGGAATAGTTTATCGAGCTCTAAAATCCACTTTTCTGAAGCTGATTCCTAAATCAAACAATCCATAATCCTTCAATGACTTTAGGCCTATTGTGTTGTGCAATCTCTGTTATAATCTTATTACAAAACTTTTAGCCGATATGATAAAACCATTCTTACCTCGCCTTATCTCAGAGGAACAATTGGGCTTCATCAAAGGTCGACAGATACTGGATGCTATTGGATCAAAAAAATAGGTACTACACAACATAAATAAAAAGAAATTACAAGCTCTGATCTTAAAAAAACATTTGACTGTATCAATTGGGACTATCTCATAATGATTTTATTGCAATCTGGTTTCGACTTTCCTTTCACAAATTGGATCTTGGGGTGCATGTCTAGTGCGACTATTTCCGTTCTGGTTAATGGAGAAGCTACATCCTTCTTTTCAAATTAAAGAGGCCTACGACATGGATGTCCTCTCTCCACACTCCTATTTATTTTGGCCTTAGAAGGTTTGAGTATTCTTCTCAAGTCGCGTCAACGTGATGGGATTATCAATGACATTAAGGTATCAAGATTGGTAAAAGTTCTGAATTTATTCTTTTTGGATGATATCATCATAGACACAAAATCGGACCCAAGAGAATGGCATGAAATCAAATCGATCCTGAACCTCTTCTATCGAGCTTCAGGATTACAGATTAATGAGCCAAAATCCACTTTTCACTACTTTGGACTACTGGCGGCAGAGATTGATATTTTTAAATTAATCTTTATGTTTGGATATCATGCGATCTCTCTGGGTCTGAGATATCTTGGCTATTTCCTTAAGTCAAACCGTTACAAAGCAACTGATTGGAACTGGCTTCTTATAAAATTTGAAAAACACATTTCTCACTGGTGCAATCACTGGCTCACTCTGGATGGAAGATTCATTCTATTAAAATTGGTGTTGGAAGGCTAGGAAGTCTACTGGATGGCTCTTGCCACCATTCCTCACTCCATATTGAATAGGATCAGACAAATGATGTTTTCTTTTCTTTGGACTAAAAACACATTAAAACATTCTCTTCATCACTGTCGATGGGATATTATCGCAAAGCCAAAAGCGGTAGGTGGTTGGGGACTTTGCAATCTTGCTCTTTTCAAGCAAGCCTTGGCGTAAAAAAATCTTTGGCGAGTCTTGACACAGGATGGTATTTGGAATCGTATTATATATGGAAAATATATTACTCCTTTATCACTTGCTAGTTGGCTCAAACTCGCAGTTTTTTCCCCTACCAGCGCCTCTCCGATCTGCAGATCACTATTAAAAAATATTCCTTATATTCATCACTGGCTTTGTTGGAAACCCAGCTCGGGATATGCTATTCATATAGGCAGGGATGCGATATTGGGCCTTGGGTCCAATGATTTTCTCTCTTCTGGTTTACTATATTATCTTAGAAATATCAAAGTTTTCTTCCTTTTCCAAGCCCGACACACCTCTGATCATGGGTTTACTTTCACAAATTGGAAATCCAGCTCTGATTTGGGACTTACGGGGGAAATTTCTCTGGAATGGCAGTCTTATTTCTCGACGCTATGTGGATTAGGGATTTGAATTCATTCAATGGAAGATACTCTATAATGGATTAGTGGGGACCATTATGGCCTATTGACTGTTAAGAATGTTTACAATGCTATTTCATCCATTATCTAGATACAAATATGCACAGGATGGAGGAGAAAATTTTGGCACTGGTCTCTTCCATTAAAATTAAATTTTTTCATATGGCTAGATGCAAATGACAAGATCCTGACCTGGGACATTCTACTTCACCAGGGCTGGGAAGGACCCAATATGTGTATTCTCTGTCGCAACCATTCTGAAACTATCTCCCACATCATTTTGGACTGTCCTTTCACCAAGATGGTTTGGCACAATATTACATTAGTCCTAAATCTCCAAAAGATGTGGACGGGCACAACCTTACATGATTGATTGGAAAATTGGGATTTGATGGAATTCACTCTACCACATCTACCAGTTATAGTCTGATGGTTCATTTGGCTTACTCGCAATAGGGTGATATTTGAAAATATAACTGTATCCATTAATACTGTTTGTTTCATAATATTGGTAGAGCTGAATATTGAAAAGAAAAAGAGGATCTCTGCCCCTCATTTTATTTAACCTATTAAAGCAAGGATTTGCAGACTGTTTCTTAAGAATCAGACAAAAATTGAGGTTTATCCTCAAGAGCATTATGGTGTAAATCATGTGGCATTCTGCCCACGATTTCCACAGGGAAAATGAAAAATATTGGAGGCCTAAGCAACTCAAGCACCCTCTCTCCACCTATCACATCTCCCTTCCTGATACCTCCTCCCACCTCCCGACACCTTTCCCACTCACATTCCACTCCCCCTTACACGTCACCTCCTCCCCACCTATCACACCTCCCTCATTCCTCTGCCACCTCTGCCTTTCCCTTGCGACCACAACGTTGTTCCAGCCTCCGCTCCCCCAATCACTTCCTTCCACATGGTCGTCACTCACTCATTGGGGCATGCGATTTTTCACCAAGCACCTCGCTCCACATCACCCCTGCGTATACGCTATAAGACTGCCATCTGAAAATCTCGCATTGGTCGTAGAAAAAGACCATTCATGGCCTCGAGGCGTTAGGATGGACTCGCATAAGTCATTGGCACTGTCTGAGAATAGTTATGGGTGTGAGGCCTAATCCTAATCCCAATGAAGACAATTATTGAATATTGTGGGCAGCAGTTGAGACCTCGCCTCATCCCATAAATGGAAAATGTTGCAGAGAGCAGCCATGAAGGCACACTTACGATCTGAAGCTTCCTCATGGGCAATTTTTCCTATAAATCCATAACTATGCCTTGCTCGCATTTGACATAATGAAGTCTGCACAACCTGATAGAGTGGGTTCCAACTGAAGGATTTGAAGGTAGTGATCTAATAACATTCCTAGTGGTTGCAACATTTTATTATATATACTCAGGTTCGATATTTTGTTAATGTCGAATGGTTGAGCTAGGCTCCCTTCTATTGTAATATTTTTATGAAGAACACTGGTTATTTGGTTATGTATTTGTTTTTGAGACATCTTCGTTAATCTAAGTCAGCTTTCTTGCTCCATCTTGTTTCCATATGATACCAAAAGAGTTCATGATTGACTGATTCACATGAATTGTTGTGACTGTATTATGATGAATGTTTGATTATAGTGCTGTTATAATTTCTTTCAATTTCTTTGAAATTTGAATTCAAGAGGATCTCGTGTTTAAGTTTTTCCTCCTTAGGCTACTGGAAGACCTGATGTCCATGAAATACCTCTACACTCTCCTCACCAAATTCTTCTCTCTATTCACCCTTTCTCCAATTTACTGACTGCAGTTGATTACAGACCTCAATTGCTTATCCATTCTAGTCTAGAATTCCGAGTTGGAATGTTATTATCATTGAGTCCTCTCCATTTGATCACCTAAAACTCATTTACATTTACTGTATAAAATGATGGGTATTGGGCTTACCTTCTATGTAATCTGAAGGTGAATTCTAGTGCTAACATTTATGGCACCGTTGTCAGGGAACAAATTGAAGACATTTCCCTGGGATAGAATGACAAAGAAGCTCTGATTCTAAAGGTGCATCAGATATGAGTATCATTGAAGATTGCAACTTTCACCTGGTGACTCCACTTCTTCAGTTATGGATCCTAAAGGAAGACACATGAGGTCCACTTCACTGCTGCCTCTAGAAACATTTGAAGCTGACCCAAAGGAAATTATCAGAAAGGGAAAGACCGCTCAAAAAGGTACCTCCACTGTTGTACCAACTTTTTCTGATAATTTGCATAATCCCTCTTTACAAACTCCAGTAACTGTTTCTGATTCTCCTATTATACAAACTACTGGAGTTTCAAGAAATTTAAATTTTGGGAGTTTTCCTGCCGATTTATCCCCTCCTAATCTTGGTTTGGAAGGAGAGAGCTTTGACACCCCTTTCTCCCCCAAAGTTGTGAAGTGGAAGGAGAGATATTTGACCTTAGAAGACTTTCCTACTCCTCCTCCTATTAGAGTTGTTGCAGTTACAGAAGGGGAAACCTCTGTTACCTCTAGCTCCTCATCTTTATCTCCTAATGCTCAACCTTTTCCTTTTTCTCCCAGAAGCACAACCCTAGTCTCACGTGTCCGAACTCCATCTCCTCCTGGTTCTCCTCCAGTTCACATCCAAATGGCAGGTGCTAATCCTCCTAGGAACATGATGGCTGAGATATTGGCTTCCATATATTCCCCTATGGTTTTACCTCAGCCTATGAATGGTCTCTCGGCCACGAACTACCTTAAGTACATGCCCAATTCACAGGGGAGGGAGACGTGGTTGCAGAAGAGCACCTTGCATCCTTTTATAGATTTGCAGAGATTCATGTCATCGAAAATGAAGATGTGTGGATGAGATTTTTTGTATAGAGCCTTGATGGTGATGCTAGGGATTGGTTTAAGGAATTTCCTCCTGGATCTATTGATGGGATTGTTGCTCTGGATGATTCATTCTTAAGACATTGGGGGAATAAAAAAGATCTCCTTTATTATATTACAGAATTTGGGGCACTTAAGAGAGAAGAGGGGGAATCTGTTTCAGACTTCTCGAAGAGATTTAACAAGATGTATAAAAAGATTCCTGCTGAAGTTAAACCTATAGAAACCTCTGCCAAGATGACTTATGCTAGTGCTTTCAACCCTGATTTTTGCCTCCTGTTGAGAGAAAGAAGGGCTACCTCCTTGGCTCATATGCAAGATGCAACCCTTGAAGTAGAATCCAATATATTGGTAGTTGACAAACTTAGGGGTAAAGATGATAGAGACAGAGGAAAAGGTAGGTCCGAAACTCCAACTTCTAGTTCCTCTGCTGCCCCCCCTCAAATGGATGAAGTGACCAAGCTACTAAAATCACTTTCTGCTAGAATGGAAAAGATCGAATTAGAAGGAAAGAAGAGCTATAGGAATTCCCAAAATACTGAGAATAGGGGTAGTTTCAAAAGACCAACTAATGCCCCTCAGATCATCCAAAGAGATCAAAGAAACAGGGACAAAGATGATCAGAAAATCCAAACTCCTCTCCAAATAACCTGGTTACTGATGAAGATGAAGAGGAAGAATATATTGATCCTGAGATCCATTTCCTTGGAGATACCTCTTCGTCCCCTCATTTAACTCAGTCTGCATACAAAGAGGTCCTCATGAGTGATCAACTAAATGAAGTGAGAAAAGGAGAAAAGACTAGCAATGATCCAAATAGATATAACCTTAGATACAAGAAGAAAGAAGCAAGGCCTAACATTCCCGAGAGGCCTGCTAGAGCCGAGAAACCTGCTAAAGATATGGCAGACAACAACAAAGAGAGGAAAGCACATAGTCCCCCACCAGTGGTCAAAGGTCCTATCCTAGAGGTGAAGGAGATTTTGAAGCCTCCCTCCTCTTTTAGCCTTGAGCATGAGATTAAAAATATTAGAATCCCTGTACCTCTCTCAGAGTTAGTCAAGCATGAGGATTTCAAAAGGTGCCTATAATTTTTTTTTTCAGCCCAAACCTGCACCTCCCTCCATAGACTCGGTTAACCTCCAAGATGAAAAGCTAGCCGTCATGTTAGGGCCTTTGAGAGAGGATAGAGATGACTCCTCCCCACCCTTCTACACTTCATTGAACATCCATGATAAGGTGTTTCATAACTGCTTGATGGATTCATGGGCATCTCGCAATCTTATGCCTAAGATTGTCATGGAAGAGCTCAGGTTGGAGGTTACAAAAACCTATCACGACCTATATTCTTTCGACTCTAGAAAGGTGAAGTGCCTTGGGATTATCAAAGACCTGGCCGTGTCCCTGTTCCAGCTACTAATGAACAACGTAGTCATGGATATCGTACTGGCTGATGTTCCCCCTAAGTTCGGGATGCTCCTGTCTAGATCTTGGATAAAGAGACTGGGGGGAACCTTGTATATGGACCTTTCATACGCCACCATTCCTATATTTGGGGGTGAACAAAGGAGACTTTACAGGGAAGCGTAGCTTGCGTACATCATCAGTGATGAAGAAAACCCCACCAACCATCCTATTTTTTCTTTTGACATTGATTTGGGATCCAACATATTGCAGCTGACTGATACTCCTGAACCTCCTCTTGAAATCAAAAAACAGTCCGTTTCTTTTTGTGAAATCCCTCCTCCAACTACCCTTGTTTGGAAGATGTTCTTTGATGGAGCCTCTTCTAAGGAAGGTGCTAGTGCTAGAGTAGTCTTTGTTTCACCATGTCAAGAGACCATACCCTTGTCCTACACGTTAGAATTTGAAGCTACCAACAATGTGGTAGAGTATGAAGCTCTTGTTTTAGGTTTAAGGGCTGCAAAGGACATGGGGATAGAAGAGCTATCAATATTTGGAGATGCAAAGCTAATTGTTCATCAGATCAAAAATATTTATCAAGCTAAGCACCCTAGGCTTAGGAGTTACATGAATGAGGTGTGGGACCTAATTGACAATTTCTTCTTAGCTTTAAAATTTTCATTTATTCCAAGAAGGGAAAATACCATGGTTGATTCTTTGGCTGTTTCAACAAGCCATTTTAGAATCCCACTGCCACCTAAACTCAAGTATGATATAGAGGTGAAATATAGACCCTCTATACCTGACAATGTCAAGCATTGGAAGGTATTTGAGGATGATCTTGAGATCAGAAAGTTTCAAGAGTCTGTCAGTGAGTTATTTTCATTACACATAGATCAAGATCATGATTTCAAAAGTAGCCTCCATGCTGATGTATTTTTAAATAAAATTGCTAATCACCATATTGTTCAACTGCCTAACAAGCACATTCTAAAGGGACTAGTTCCTTTAGAAAGATTGTTCGATGGGAACGATGTGGCAATAAAGTTTAAAGGCTCAGCTGATGATGCTGATATAACTGAGTACAATATTGGTAAAAAGAAAGATCCCAAATTTGTCAAGTTGTCAAGCAACTTGTCAAGAGAGAAGAGGGTTGAATATGTTGAGCTATTAAAAGAGTTTGTTGATGTGTTTTCCTGGACATATGAATATCTCAGGACATATGACACAAGTATCATTGAGCACAAGATCCCATTGAAGGAAGATTCCAAGCCATTTAGGCAGAAGTTGAGACAAATAAATCCTATTCTGCTGCCCATTATGGAGAAAGAAGTAAAAACGTTTTTGGATGCCTAGATTATCATTCCTTTGAGGTATTCTGAATGGGTGGCCAACTTGGTCCCAGTGAGAAATAAAAATGGAGAAATCAAACTTTGTGTGGATTTCCGAAATTTGAACAAAATCTCTAAGAAAGACAATTACCCCTTGCCCAAGATGGAACACATATTACAGAGGGTGACAGGGGCATCCAAAATGTATATGATTGATGGATTTTCTAGCTACAATCAAGTCTCTGTCTTGCTTGAATATAGAGAGAAGACAACCTTCACCACTCCTTGGGGTACATTCATGTATGCTAAGATACTCTTTGGATTGATGAATGCAAGAGCAACCTTTCAGCGAGCCACATACATAGATTTTATTGGAGAAAGGGACAAGTTTGTGGTCATTTATTTGGACGACATAACAATGTTCTCAAAATCTAATAAAGAACATCATGACCATTTGAAAAGGGTCTTTTTGAAATGCATAAAGTTTGGTCTATCGTTAAATCCAAAGAAGTCATTATTTTCCATGAAATAAGGGAAACTGTTGGGGCACATTATGTAAGTTGAGGGGGTAAGGATTGATCCAAGTAGGGTAGAATCTATACAAACTTTGTCACCCCCTATATCCAAGAAAGAAGTTCAGTCCTTCTTGGGAAAAATTAATTTTTTGAGAAGGTTTGTTTCGAAATTTGTTGAGCTAGTAAAGTTTATCACAACCATGTTGAGGAAGGGAAATGAGATCAAGTGGACTTCTAAAGATCATTATTATTTCAATCGGATAAATAAGGCCTTGACTGAAGCACCTATTCTTATCAGTATCAACTACTCCAAGGAGTTTCTGATTTTCTCTTTTGTTTCATATAACACAGTAGCAACTGTTTTATTGCAAAAGAATGTTGAAGGGTTAGATCACTCCATTTCCTTTTTCAATAGGGCACTGAGAGATGCTGAAATAAAATATGACATCATGGAAAAGCATGCCTATGCATTGGTTGAATCTCTCAAAGCTTTTAGATTTTATGTGCTACATTCAAAAGTTATTGCATATGTCCCTTCAACTTCTGTGAAGGAGATCCTCATTCATCTTGACATAGATGGAAGAAGGAGCAAGTGGATTGCCAAGATCCTTGAATTTGATCTTGAAATAAAGCCTACCAAATTGGTTAAAGGTCAAGGTTTAGCTAGGTTGCTGGTTGAATCTAATTGTAAAGCCTTGGGGGTCAATTTCATCAACATTTTTTTTCAAAGAATCAACAAGCTGAGTTGTCTGATGAATATCCTCAAGTCACATCCCCATTGGCAGGATGCATTTGGTATAAAGACATTATATTTTTCCTATAGAAGTTGCAGCCTCCTTATGGCATGGAAAAGAGCAAGGTAAGAGATTTGACACTCAAATCAATTAAATATTGTCTGATTGATCAAGTCTTATATTGGAAAGACCCTTTAGGAGTGCCGTTGAGATGCCTAGACCCACATGAAGCCCAAAAGATCATGTATGATTTTCATGACAATTTATGTGGGGGGCATCACTTCTGGAGAACCACAACCTACAATATTCTCAGGGCTGGATATTTTTGGCCTAGCCTCTTCACTGATGTTTGTTCTAAAATCAGGGCTTGCGTTAAGTGTCATAAGTTCTCTGGAAAGAATTAGCTCAAGTATTTTCCATTGAAGCCCATGGTAGCTTCATGACCTTTTCAACAATGGGGCCTAGATTTTATTGGGGAAATCCACCCTACTTCAAGTGGTCAACATAGATGGATCTTGACTGCCACAGACTACTTTACTAAGTGGATAGAAGCTATCCCCAGAAGAAATGCTTACCACAAAGTAATCATTGGTTTTATTGAGGATATTGTGGCAAGATTTGGTTGTCCAAACATAATTGTCATTGATAATGCTTCAACTTTTAAGGCTAAACCATTGATTAAGTTTTGTGAATAGTTTGGAATCACATTGCTTCACTCTACTCCTTACTACCCCCAAGGTAATGGACTAGTAGAGTCCTCTAACAAGAGCCTTATTAATATCATCAAAATACTGTTAGAGGACAATAAGAAGGCAAGAGATTCAAAGATTAAATTTTCTTTATGGGCTAACATAGTGAAAACAAAGAGATCTATTGGTGTCTCTCCTTTCCAGCTTGTGTATGGATTTGAGGCCATATTTCCTTCTCAACTTGCCTTTCCTGTGGAAAAATTCTTCCAAGATTACCAGGGAGAACCAGATGATATGATTAGAATAATACAACAACTGGTAGAAGTGTAGCAGACTAGGGAGAAACTACTGGACAAAGCACATGACCATCAACAGAAGATCAAACAAGCTTTTGACAAAAAGGTCAACAAAGAGGATTTCCAACTAGGAGATCTAGTACTTAAATGGGATGCACCTAGGAAAGACAAAGGAAAGCACGATAAATTTGAGGCCTTATGGATCGACCCCTTCAAAATTTCTGAAGTTTTTTCAAATAACACTTACAGGTTGCAGGATTTGGAGGATGCTGAAGTTTTTGGTAGCCCTGTAAATGGGCATTTTCTGAAAAAGTTTTTACTTAAGCCATGAGTGGCTTCCCATGTCATTGTAAATATCATTTTTCTTTTGTTCTGGCTTTTATAAGTGACTCCACAACCCAATACTAAGACACTGAAACTGCAAAAGGAGTTCTTAGAGCCTCAAAGGGAGGTCTATATCCCCCATGGAGCCTATATGTTAACACAAGGATCTGCAGACTGTTTCTTAAGAATTAGACAAAAATTGAGGTTTACCCTCAAGAGAATTATGGTGTAAATCACGTGGCATTCTGCCCACGATTTCCACAGGGAAAATGAAAAATATTGGAGGCCTAAGCAGCACAAGCACCCTCTCTCCAACTATCACATATCCCTTCCCGATACCTCCTCTCACCTCCCGACACATGTCCCGCTCACATTCCACTCTCCCTTACACGTCACCTCCTCCCCGCCTATCACACCTCCCTCATTCCTCTGCCACCTCTGCCTTTCCCTTGCAACCACAACCTCGTCACATCCTCCATTCCCCCAATCGCTTCCTTCCACATGGTCGTCACTCACTCGTTAGGCCATGTGAGTTTTCTCCAAGCACCTCGCTCCACATCACCCCTGCGCATATGCTATCAAAGTGCCACCTGCAAAGCTCACATTGGTCACAGAAAAAGACCATTCATGGCCTCGAGGCATCAGGATGGACTCACAGAAGTCATTGGCACCGTCTTAGAACAATTATGGGTGTCAGGACCAGTCCTAATCCCAATGAAGTCAGTTATTGACGATTTTGGGCAGAAGTTGAGACCTCGCCTTATCATATAAATGGAAAATGTTGCAGAGAGCATCCATGAAGGCACACTTACGACACAAAGCTTCCTTATGGGAAATTTTTCCTGTAAAGCACATAACTATGACTGGCTCACATCTGACATAATGAGGTTTGCACAACCTGACAGAGTGGGCGCTGACTGAAGGCTTTGAAGGCAGTGATTTGATCACATTCCTGATGGTTGCAACATTTTAGTGTATATACTTAGTTTCGATATTTTGTTAATGTCGAATGGTTGAGCTAGGCTCCCCGCTATTGTAATATTTTTATGAAGAACACTGGTTCTCTGGTTATGTATTTGTTTTTGAGACATCTTGGTTAATCTAAGTCAGCTTTCTTTCTCCATCTTGTTTCCTTTTGATACTGAAAGAGTTCATGATTGACCGATTCACATGAATTGTTGTGGTTGTATTATGAGGAATGTTTGATTATAATGCTACTATAATTTCTTTTAGTTTCTTTGAAATTTGAATTCAAGAGGATCTTGTGTTTAAGTTTTTCCTCCTTAGGCTGCTGGAAGACCTGATGTCCACGACATACCTCTACACTCTCCTCACCAAATTCTTTCCTCTATTCACCCTTACTCCAACTTACTGACTGAAATTGATTCCAAACCTCAATTGTTTATGCATGCTAGTCCAGATTTCTGAGTTAGAACGTTATTATCATTGAGTCCTCTCCATTCGATCACCTAAAAATCATTTACATTTACTTTATAAACTGATGGCTACTGGGCTTACCTTCAATGCAATATGAAGGTGACTACTAGTGCTAACACAACCTATTCTTCAAATGATTGGAAATAATGCATGGTTTGATGAAGCTTCTCAAAATTTCTGGCCTACAATGCGGGGCGAGCATGTTGATACATCATTCTGATGGCACTAAGATCACTTGGACCATCAACTGTGGAGCATGATCTAATACAAAGGTTGAACTACTCGGCGTCTAGGTCACGCTTCTTTTGGCTTCCCATCATAATATTATGGATCTTCATGTGAGGGGGGATTCCAAGATCATTATTGACTGGTTAAATAAAAAGGGACAACTACAAGTTACTGCACTAGAATGTTGGAAAGATAGGATCACTGAGCTTACTCAAGATTTCTCTCAGATCAATTTTTCACATATATACAGGGAATTAAATGTGGAGGCGGATATCCTGTCAAAAAATGCTTTATCAAAACAAATTGGCATATTGACATATCGACATTGGACAGATGGACTTGAGAGTCCTCCATAATGTATCAACCTCTTTTAGTTTTGATATATGCTTGATCTTGTATATTTTGTATCATCCTATTTTCTAAAGGTTTGGAACCTTTTTGTCATCTTGAAAGAACAAAGATGAATGGATCTGACATGTTACATATTTCTCCATAGTTATATGGGTTCAAACATCTCTTTGTAAGGAACTTTATTTTGGGAACAATTCTAATATGTATGGGAGCAATGATTATCCTTTTTGTAAGGACTTGGATATGTATCTTTTTTGGTTATAAAAAACCAAATATAATACAAGTGAAAATTTTCTTTTGGAACTAACATAATATGGAAAATATGTAAATGTAAAGAGAATAGTTCCTTCGCTTCTTTAAGGGGATTAACTACACATTGCAATTCCAAAATTCCTTAAACAAATTTTGAATCTCAAGAAAAACAAATTTTGGACTTATACATTAGTTTTTGAATCTATGTTTGAAATTTGATATTTAAGTTAAATATTTTCATGTTTCGACTATAAAGGTATTTGAAAAATGTTGACAATATCAAGTGTGGTCCATAATAATTGTAAATAATAATTAACAATAATGAATCATAATCAATAATAGCCAACTACATTAAATCACAATAAATATAATCATTTTCAACCACTATTAATTATAGTGGATGACAATTGATTATTGTTAATTAAAGTCAACTATGATCAATTACAACGAACAATTATTAATGAAAGTGAACATTACCTTATAGAACATTGCAACACACAATAATCTTTATGGAAAGCCACAATGTGACATAATCCTTGATGACCGTTTCATAATTTTAATTAACCCTTCCGAAACATTATAATGTGACATAAGTTAACCATAGTTGACCATGGTCAAACACAACCACACTTAGCAAAGTCAACCACATGAACTATATTCATTGACAATCAACCTTAGCTATCCACATCAACCATAGTCAACCACAATGAAAATCAACAACACTTAGCAAAGTCAACCACATGTAAATATAGTCAAAGACGATTAACCTCAGTTTTCCTAGTCATCCAACAATAGTCAACCATGATCAACCATATGAATCAATAGTCAACATAGGCAACCACAATGATTTAAGGTCAACCATAGTCATATAAGTCAACTACAATCAATTGTAGTTAACCATACACAACCAAAGTCAACCATAGGTAGCCAAGTTAACCATAGGAAACTAGAGTCAACAAAAAACAATGAAAGACTAACTTATCATCTAAGTCAACCATATTCGACCAATTGTAGTCAACCAAAATTAACTATAGTTGACAATGTCAACCACTATTAACTAAGATCAACCATAGTCATCCAAGTCAACTGTAAATAGCCCAGTTAACAAGAGACAACTAAACTCCACCACAATCAACTATAGTCAACCATGGTTAAAAAAAGCCAACCAAATTAAACATAATTAATGACAATTAACTAAGTTGATCACATTAGTTCATGTCAACCACATTAATTCATGTCATCCAAAGTTAACTAACGACAACAAAAGTCAATGATAGTCAACCACCTTCCACTAGGGAAACAAGAGTTATCCAAGTCAACCAAATTCTACCAAAGATGACCAAAGTCAACTATATTCACCCATAGTAAACAAAATAAAACATCGGTAAACCATAGTTAGTGATCCATGAGGCTCCCTAGGCTCAGAAAATGCTCAAAAATAAAAGTTCTCAGAATTGGATGAAACCAATTCTATTGCGACCAGCTTGTCGCACTGATTCTGGCCATATACTCATTTCCTCAAAACAGACTCCGGATGTGAAAAATATCGCACGACAATCAGATTCTTCTATGGCAAAAGTCAATGGTCAACTGGCAAATGAATAAGTGCAACATGGACCAGACATGGGAATCCACGTGGCACTTCACTACTAGTTGGCATGTAAAAAGTATTTGGGGGTCCATGGGATTCGAACCTCTGACCCATGGCTAGCTCAAAGTCTTTGGAAAAGTTCAATTACCAACCTGCCAAAAGTCAAATTTATGAAAAAAAACCCACTTTCCTATAGTTTTGGGGTCAAATATCCAAAGGAGGGTGCAAGGGGGCTAGGGTTGAGCCCCATCACGTGGTTTCATTATATGAGCACATCCAAGGGCTAATTATGGGCGCACCCAAGGGCAGATTAGCCCAGATCCCATGGAAGGCGCCCCAAAACCAGGAGATAACAGTTAAGGGGGCTGGCACATAACACTTGGAGCGTCGACACTTGGCCATGTGGCCCCGTGTGACCTGGTAAAGGGGGCACACACCCTGTCTTGGGGGCTACTCTGCATTTTTTGTTTAAAAGTGGTTTTTAAACATTACAAAGGTGATTTTTGCCTGATATTATGCCCAGAAAATAGATTTTTTGAGGATTTTAGGCCATTTGAAGGGGGATTTGATCCCAGAAAGAGGCCAGATCTTGAGGGAAGTTGGGATTCCTCATCTGAGCCTTGAAAACTATAAGAACCAGGCATTTTGAATCTTGTAAGAGAACTTTTTGATGCAGGGAATTGGAGGAGCAGTTTATGTATTTTGGCTTTTTCTCATGTTTTGAGAGGCCTTTTTGTCATGTTTGTGAGAGGGGTTTGAGGAAGCATACATGCGTCTGAGAAAGGAGGTATTGCACATAATATCTGAAGTATGCTATGTGACAACAAGGAGCCATTGTAAAGAACTTGAGCATTTGAAGATTAATAAAGAGGTCCTTCACTTGGAAGTGGGCCCGGAGACGTAGCCACTCATTGGTGAACTCCGTTATCAAGCTCTTATTGTCTTTATCTCTTTTGTTGCTGTTCATATCTTTGTTTTTACAACATGATTAATTAATAGATGAACTCTTTAAACAATTTTAAGCATCTAAATAAGACAATTGTTTATTATTCCTTCCATTTTTGGATCAAGTATATTGGTATCAGAGCTTTGGTTGTTTTGGAAGGTTTAACAAGTGAAAGGTGGATGCTTACAAGATCCAAATCTCAGAAAGGAGAAGGATCATTGGCTGAATTCATTCCTGAGATAGAACGATTGTTGAGGAATAAAAGAATGGCTTCAGAAGGAGATATTTCTCCATGAACCAAGAAACTAGAAGATGCACTTTTCTCCATGTCTGAAATGGTCAAAGTGTTGTATGAGGATTTCTTGGAGAGAAAGAAACCAGCCTTGGGAGAGATCTTAATGAAGGGTAAAAGTGAAGGGGAAGGAGAGTCTTCAAAGCCTCCTCCTATGCCACCTTCACCGCCATCTTCTCCTTCTTCTTCCAGTTCTACATCAAATGCTAGTTCTCATTCTACAACATCTACCATACAAAAACAAACACATAAGCATAAGTCTAATATGCCTTTGTTAAAACTTGATGTTAAGTTTGAGTTGCCTTTGTATTATGGAGAACTAAATGTAGAAAAGTTAGATAATTGGATAAGACAAATTGAAGTGTATTGCAGGATACAGAGAATCATAGATGAAGAGACTATGATCCATCTTGCTAGTTTCAAGATGGGAGGAACCGCCCTTGTTTGGTGGGAAAGCAAGACAAAATAGGATCTTAAGAAGTTTGGTAAGACTCTCTCTTCATGGCTTGATTTTACATCTGCTTTACGAAAGCAATTTTATCCTCTAGCTTACATGCAACAAGCTATTATGTCATGGCAGAACTTTAGACAGTTAAAAGGACAAACTGTTCAAAGTTATACACAGGAGTTTTGCAAAAGAGCTTTGTTGTTGGGAATATCATTGGATACTCAAGAGACACTGCTTAAGTCTATAGGTGGTTTGCATAGTTATTTGCGACATACCATTCTTATGTTTAATCCTACTAGTTTAGATGAGGTGTGTGTACAAGCGACTCATCTTGAATCTAGAGGCAAGAAGGTAAATGTTGATTTTGTAAAACCATTTAAATCTACTGAAGGAAAGTTTAAAGGCAAGGGTAAAGAGAAGTTCAAAGGAAAGAAAACTTATATAGTGAAGAAAGATAAACCTACATGTACTCATTGTAAGAAAGAAGGCCATAGTGAGGATCGTTGTTGGATTCTTCACCCAGAGTTGAAACCAACAAAGTTCAGGAATAAAGGAAAACCAAAGACTACTGCAACAACTCAAGTCGATTTAGGGTCAGATTCGGGAGATGAGACAAAGGTCATAGTCATAGGAATCAAAGGTAAAAATCCTGAAGCTAGTACAAGTTCTTCAATTCAGTCTTTAAAAGTTGATAATGAAGTTGATGAGGTCAAACAAATATAACTTTTTCATATAAGGGTAATTTCCAAACATACAAAAATTGATACTTTATTTGACAGTGGCTCACAAGTAAATTTCATATCAGAAGAAATAGTTAAAAAGTTGGGATTAATCACTAAACCTCATAAGAAACCATATCCCTTAGGATGGATTCATAATGATAATCAGTTGCAGGTGGAAAGACAGTGTGTCCTAAAGTTTGCAATTAATTCACAGTTCATAGATGAGGTTGAGTTGGATGTAGTTCCACTAGATATATGTGGTATCGTACTTGGAAGTCCATATTTGTATGATAGAAAAGCAATATTCTATCGTGAAGACAATAAGTATAAATTAAATAAAGATGGAAAAGAATATATAGTAAGGGCTCATCAAAAGAAATTGAATTTATCACTAATCAACTCAGGACAGATGAAGAGGATTGTAAATGTCAGTAAGCGATATCTCTTAATGGTGGTAAAAGCTAAAGACACTGTCAGAATTGATACTTTCAAAGATTGTGATGCGAAGTTAAAAGATGAATTAGTTAGAATTGTTTCTGACTATGATAAGTTATTTCAAGTCCCGAAAGGATTGCCTCCAAAATGACAAGTTGAACATGAGATACAATTGCAGCAGGATGTTCCTCTTCCTAACATTGGCATGTACAGGTTATCGGTCTTGGAAAATACAAAGATAAAGAAACAGGTACAAGAGCTGGTTGAACAAGGGGTCATCAGACCTAGTGCTTCTCCATGTGGGTCAGCTATCATCCTAGTGCCAAAGAAAGATGGCACATGGCGCATGTGCGTGGATTTTCGAGCTTTGAACAAAATCACAGTTAAAAATCGTTACCCTTTGCCTCGCATTGATGATTTATTAGATCAACTGAAACATGTGGTTTATTTCACTAAGTTAGACTTAAGAAGTGGTTACCATTAGATCATGGTTGCTGAACAGGATATATGGAAGACTTCTTTTAAAACAAAACATGGATTGTTTGAATGGTTAATGATGCCATTTGGGCTTACTAATGCACCTGCTACTTTCATGAGAGTTATGAATGATGTATTCAGGCCTTTCATTGATGAATTTGTAATAGTCTACTTAGATGATATTCTTATATTCAATAGGACCAGGGAAGAGCATGTCCAACATGTTAGGCAGATACTTTCAGTGTTGCAAAGAGAGAAACATTTTGTAAAATTGTCAAAATGTGAATTTGGCAAAACATCTCTTGTATATCTAGGTTATATTGTAGGAGGTGGAGAACTTGAGATTGATCCCTCAAAAGTTGAGGTTATTATAAATTGGCCAACGCCTAGGAATGTAACCAAAGTAAGGAGCTTCATGGGAGCAACAAAGTATTGGAGGAATTTTATTGCAAACTTCTCGATGATTGCAACACCTTTACATGCTTTAACAAGTGTGAAAAGGGGATTCTAGTGGGGAGGAAGCCAACAGAAGGCTTTCGATACTTTGAAAACAAAGATTAGTACAGCTCATGTTCTGGCATTGCCAGATCTCCAATAGTATTTTGAAATTGAAACCGATGCAAGTGACTATGCCATGGGGGTAGTGTTGATGCAGCACAAAAAACCCATATGCTATCATTCTAAGACCTTCACTACAACAATAATTAACTATCCAACCTATGATAAAGAATTGTATGCTCTAGTACAAAGTATTAAAAAGTGGAAATACTACTTAATGGGAAAAGAAACAATAATACACATTGATCATCAACCATTACAGTATCTACAATCACAAACTAAGCTACAACAGTCAAGGCATTTTAGATGGATGGGGTTTTTACAACAATTTCACTTGGTCATCAGATATAAAAAGGGCATTCATAATAAAGTTGTTGATATGTTATCTAGGCCTCCTAGTACAATTGCTACAATCCTTAAGCACAATTCAATCACTCATGAAAGTTATATTGAACAATATGCTGAGGATAAATATTTTAAGGAAGTCTATGCAACTTTAAGTAATGGTAAAAGAGCAGAAGAACTGAATTATCATATTAAAGACAAACTCTTGTATCATTTGGGAAAGTTATGTATTCCATAAAGTGAAAGAGTCCATGTCATCAGAGAAGCACATACTTATCTTATAGCAGGGCATTTTGGGGTAGATAAAACAATTGCTTAGTTACAAAGATTTTGTTATTGGCCTCGAATGCATGAAAATGTGTCTAAATATGTAAAAGGATGTACTATGTGTGCAACAAGAAAGCCAAGTAATAGAAAGCTAGGATTGTACACTCCACTTCCTATTCCTTCTAGACCATGGGCAAGTGTATCTATGGATTTTGTGGGGGGATTGCCTATGTATAGAAAAGGTCATGATTACCTGTATGTAGTTGTGGATAGGTTCATTAAAATGTGTGTCTTGATTCCTTGTAAAAAACAGGTCACAACCGAACAAACAACTCAAATGTTCTTTGAAAATGTATGGGTTCATTTTGGTTTACCTACTTCTATTGTATCTGATCGAGACTCCAGATTCCTGGGGAAATTTTGGTCAAGCTTATGGGAACTTATGGACACCAGGTTAAAGAAGAGCACATCATTTCATCCACAGACGGATGGGCAGATAGAGGTGGTGAACAGGACAGTAGTGCATCTACTTTGGGCATATTGCAACAAACATCCTAAGCTTTGGGATGAACATTTGTGTTATTTACAACATGCGTATAATCGAGCCAAACATTCTTCTACTCAGAGATCTCCATTTGAAACTTGTTTGGGGTACTTGCCAAAGTCTCCTTTGGATTTTGTCTTTGGAAAATACATTGCAGCAGGAGGACATAGTGATGTGGACAGGGCTACAAAGTTCATTGAATGTATCCAGTTGATCCATCAGACAATACAAGAGCAATTGGAGAAAAGCCAAGCCAAGTATAAGGCGAGGCATGATATGCATCGAGTTGATCATCAGTTCAAAGCAGGAGATCAAGTTTGGTTATACACCAACAAGGAAAGGATGCAAGGTGAAGGTAAAAATATTAAACCAATTCGTTATGGTCCTTTCAGAATTTTAGACAAGATTGGTACTAATGCTTTCCGGTTAGAATTACCTCCATATATGCAAATCTATTCAGTTGTAAATGTGGAAAAATTGAGATTGTATGAGCCTCCTATGATCAAGGATCAAGGAGAGAATGTTCAGATTCCTACCATCGAAGATTTTTCTCCTGAATATATGAACGAGTTGCAGGAAGACACCATATTGGACAAAAGAGTCTGAACTTCTCGCAGGGGTGATGTGGAGTATCTTCGAGTGGGATTGAAGGGCACAAATCCAAGTCTGGCCAAGTGGATGGAGACCATAAAGGTGAGGACACAATATCCTCACTTAGTTACCAACTGATACCAGAATTTTGGTGGTCCAAAAGCTTCCAAAGTGGGGAGGAATGATCCAAGAGGCTCCCCAGGCTCAAAAAATGCTCAAAAATCAAAGTTCTCAAAATTAGATGAAACCAATTCCATTGCGACTGTCTCGTCGTGCTGATTGTGGCCATATATTCATTTCCTAAAAACAAACTTCGGATGTGAAAAATATCGCACGACAATCATATTCTTCTATGGCAAAAGTCAATGGTCAACTGACAAATGAATAAGTGCCACATGGCCCAGACATGGGAATCCAAGTGGAACTTCACTACTGGTTGGCATGTAAAAAGTATTTGGGGGTCCATGGGATTCGAACCTCTGACCCATGGCTAGCTCCAAGTCTTTGGAAAAGTTCAATTACCAACCTGCCAAAAGTCAAATTTATGAAAAAAAACCCACTTTCCTATAGTTTTGGGGTCAAATATCCAAAGGAGGGTGCAAGGGGGCTAGGGATAAGCCCCAACACGTGGTTTCATTATAGGAACGCGTCCAAGGGCTAATTCTGGGCGCACCCAAGGGCAAATTAGCCCAGATCCCATGGAAGGCGCCCCAAAACTAGGAGCTAACAGTTAACGGGGCTGGCGCATAGCACTTGGAGTGCTGACACTTGGCCATGTGGCCCCATGTGACTTGGTAAAGGGGGCGCGCGCCCTGTCTTGGGGGCTACTCTGCATTTTTGGTTTAAAAGTGGTTTTTAAACATTACAGAGGTGATTTTTGCCTGATATTATGCCTAGAAAATGGATTTTTTGAGGATTTTAGGCCATTTGAAGGGGGATTTGATCCCAAAAAGAGGCCAGATCTTGAGGGAAGTTGGGATTCCTCATCTGAGCCTTGAAAAATATAAGAACCAAGCTTTTTGAAGCTTGTAAGAGAACTTTTTGATGCAGGGAATTGGAGGAGCAGTTTATGTATTTTGGCTTTTTCTCATGTTTTGAGAGGCCCTTTTGTCATGTTTGTGAGAGGGGTTTGAGGAAGCATACATGCGTCTGAGAAAGGAGGTCTTTCACAATAGATCTGAAGTATGCTATGTAACAACAAGGATCCATTGTAAAGAACTTGAGCATTTTAAGATTAATAAAGAGGTCCTTCACTTGGAAGCGGGCCCAGAGACGTAGCCACTCATTGGTGAACTCCATTATCAAGCTCTTATTGTCTTTACCTCTTTTGTTGCTGTTCATATCTCTATTTTTATAGTATTATTAATTAATAGTTGAACTCTTTAAACAACTTTAAGCATCTAAATAAGACAATTGTTTATTATTCCTTCCATTTTTGGATCAGTTAGTGAATTCAACCACAATCCACCTAGGTAGTAGAGTAAACCAAAAGCAACCAAAATCAACCACAAACACCTATAAGTAAATATAGTGAACCCAAGTAAACACACTTAACTAAGTCAACCACATGTAACTAGAGTCAATGAAAATCAACATTAGTGATCCAAGTCAACCATAGTCAACGAACCATATCAACCACATTTGACCATAGTCCAATATAGTCAATAAAGTCAACCATAGTCAAACAAGGTCAACCATAGCCATAAAAGTCAACCATTATTAGCCAAGTCAACTAGAGGTAATCAAATTCAACCAAAGTGGACCAAAGTCAACCACAATCAAGCATAGTCAACCACAGTAAACCAACACCAACTAAAATAAAACACAATCAACCACAATGAGCAAAGGTAACCACATATAGCTAAGTTAGCCAAAGTGAACCAAAGTTACCAAAAATCAATCATAGTCAACCACCTTCAACCAAGTCAACTAAAATTAGCTAAGACAACCAAACTCAACAAAGTCAACCATAGTTAATCAAAGTGAAGCACAATTAACCACGATCAACCATACACAACCAAGTCAATTACAAGTAACCAAGTTTACCATAGTGAGCCATAATCTCTCATAATTAACTAAATTCAACCACAATCATCCACAACCAACTAAAGTCAACCACAATGAATTGTAGCTTACCACATCAACCATAATCATCCAACTATAGTCAACCATGTTTGATGACATACAAACATAGTCAACATAGTTAACCACAATCATTTAAGTAAACCATAATCAGTCATAATCAACCACATGCAACCAAAGTCAACCACAGGTAGCAAAGTCAACCACAGGTAGAAAAGTCAACCATAGAAAATAATGAACAAAAATCAATGAAAGTATACCTTATTGACCCAAGTCAACTATATTTAATGAACTATAGTAAACCATAATTAACTATTGTCATCAAAGTCAACCACAATCAACTCAGATCAACCATAATAACCTAAATCAATCACAATTAGCCAAGACAACAAGACTCAACCAAACTCAACCATAACCAACCATAGTAAACTAAAGCCAATTATAGTAAAACACAATCAACCACGATGAAGCAAGTCAACCACATTCATCCATGTTAACCAAAGTCAACTAAAGGAAACAAAA
>SNQJ01S0085174.1:13679-25307 GCA_010110895.2 Picea sitchensis | reverse complement strand
AATAGTGGAGGCCATTCAATGTAAGGTGGACTAGGTCCACTATATTATTAAATAAGGCCCACTATGGTAGTTAGATATAATAAAAGTAAGAGGACTTCTTAGAAGGTTCTACTTCTAGAATATTCCTCCTCTAAAATGTTCTTAGGTGATGGTAGAACTATATAAAAGGGTTCAAGCAATGTACGGGATATGAAGAGAAGTATTTTATTTGGATCAGTAGCTCAATAAGAGGATGCCCCCTCGAAGAGGCAGGTGAACAGGAGAGGATCCCTTCCATAATAGGATCCATTGTATGGTGCTTCCCTACCTCAAGGGTTTGATATAATAAAGTGGTGGTTTTCTATACTGTTTCATATATCTTGTGTGGTCATTGTATTCAAATAGCTTTGGTACTATTGTGGTATTTTGTATTCAGGTCTTTGGAACATAACAAGTGGTATTAGAGCGAGGTTTGGTGAATGGTTTGGTTTATTCTTGTTGATATTGTGGGATTATTATGATATTTATCTCTAGATATATTCTGATACTTAACAAGTGGTATTAGAGCACTTTCCTTGGCCAAAGAAGGGAAGAATGTTTTTTCTCTTTTTGTAGAATTTTTCTAGGGAAGAAAAAAAGGGCGACGCAAATCAGGTTCAGATATAAAGATTTATGAGATGAATTTGGAAAAAAAAATTGGGTATTTGAATTCCTCTTGGAAAAATACCCAAGTTAAAAAAAAAAAATCAGCCGAAACAGAGTTTGGGAAGTAAAGTTATGAGCATTTTACATTCAACAGTTTTTCAGGGTTTTTCTGGAAAAGCCGCGATTTTCTACAGTAATTTATTGTTCTATTTTTTGGGTCTTTTCGTGATGGTGGCAGGAATGTAGAGTTAATAAATTTTCATAGGGTGCTCGGATGGCTATTTCCTCTCAAACTCTCAAATCAATTATACAAATAACTGAAGCATTCAAATCCCAATTGTATGACACATTGTGTGGCACATTGCATGACAGATTGCATGACCTTGCAGATGGCCTCAATGATAGTTTTCATAGTATTCAAGATTCATTAGTTAACATGCAAGAAAGATTTATTATGGAGGACATCATGGATGAATATAATCAAGAAATATATGCTTGGTATGATTTGGAGGCCGATTGTGATGATTGGTATACATATAGTTGTCATTTCTGGGATGACAACCACTTCCATATTTTATTTGATGAATATACTCCACCTTCTGTAGAGAACATCAATGTCCCACATCAGGAGCTAGTTATAATTACCAACGTCCAACCTGCATATTCTATAATCGTACTGTTCCTTCCAGATTCATCTTTGATCCTCTCCCACTATGTGTATGGATATTCTTATTTGGATCCACATGATAGTTGTAAGTATTGGGAGCATCATTTTTAGTTGGTTATTGGGTGTCGATATCTTTCGTGTGGGGTTCACATGAGAAATTGGACATGGGACCCTGGTTTACAATGATGGTTGGATTACTTCAACATGGTGGCTTCCATTTCTCAATCGAACCCTTGTTCTATAGTCTACTTCAACACTATGGTCCACACTTATCCATGGGACCCTACTATATGGCTGTACATCAAGCATTGAGGACAACACTTTCATAAGGGGGATGGAATGTAAGGTAGATAAAGAGGTAGTGGAGAGGGGGGGGGAGGGGGGAAGAGGGCCCATAGCGATAATAATGGAGGCCATTCAATATAAGGTGGACCAGGTCCACTATATTATTAAATAAGGCCCACTATGGTAGTTAGATATAGTAAATGGGTAGTTATATATAATAAAAGTAAGAGGACTTATTAGAAGGCTCTAATTCTAGAAGATTCCTCCTCTAGAATGTTCTTAGGTGATGGTAGCACTATATAAAAGGGTTCAAGCAATGTATGGGATATGAACAGAAGTATTGTATTTGGAGAAGTAGCTCAATAGGAGGATGCCCCCTCGAAGAGGCAATTGAATACATAATAGGACCCATTGTATGGTGTTGTCCTACCTCAAGGGTTTGATATAATAAAGTGGTGTTTTTCTATATTGTTTCATATATCTTGTGTGGTGATTGTATTCATATATATTTGGTACTATTTTGGTATTTTGTATTCATTTGTTTGGAACATAACTCTTTCCTTGATAGGACCTTGGGCTGTGACCTAGGGCTTACCCAAAAGGTTCTAAGCCTACGGGCTTCAGAGCCTCTGGAAACCAACGTTTTCTTCCAAATTCACGAAGTGATATACCCCCAAAATCATGGGACTTATCCACGTGTTTGTCCCCAGATCAACGGTCAGGATGTGTCCCGCCTTCAGGAATTCAGGTGACTCCCTTACCTTTTTTCCTTCTTCCAGAGTGCCTTTCCTCCAAAGTGACGGATCTCACACCACGTGTCCTCTCTAATCCATCAGTCATGATCTCTCCTCGTTCTTCGTCTTCGATAGAACTGTGTGTTGGACTATATCCTTTCTTCCGAATAGCTTCTCCTCTGAACTAGATCACATGCTGACACATGTCCACTTGAGATCAATGGCTCATACCTATTCAACCATTGGGACTTTGACAGAATGAGCTTCTACCACACGTAAATATCATGGAGCTCTAGTATCCCAAACCTCCAAATCTATTGACACTTATCCAATGTGGAATGAACGACCATGATTTTCCCTCCTCTTCGGGACTTCAACTATCCCAACTCCTTTACACTCTTCTAACCTTTGAATGCACTAAGTTCTGAAGGGTCCTTAAGGATATCCTTCATGCAACTATCCTAGATCTGACAGTTGTCAACACTCTGGTGATCTCCCACTATATATCCACCATAGGTTCTTCAAAGTCTTCCCCTTAGGGGATTACCATCGCTGGACCTCCTTAGCTTAACTTCTCGAGGTATATGATACCTCGGTCTTCCCTTATATGCACTCCCTTCGAGTTTTTCAATGTTCGGAGTTAGAAAAATTTCTAAGTTTTTTCTTCTCAAGGCTCAGATCGCTATTTCTCCTGAGCTTAGGTTCTCCAAGGTTTTAAAACCTTGGGTGCACACCTTGCAACCTTGGGACTCTGCAACACTTGAATTTTCTCCCCTTAACCAAGACTCTGGGAACGAATTAGCCTGCACACTCCTTGCGTGGCTCTGTTCTTTCTCTGCTCTACTGCTATCGAAGATTTAACATTATCTCTCGTGAGCTTCTATGAGTTAAAATTAACTCTGTCAACGCACTCCTTGTAGACAATATGCACTCTTTGCACGAAATATCATAAGAGAAACAATTGAAACTTATTATAAATCCATAGATTCATGTATTTAACCATAAAATGAAATAATAAGCACAAGAAAAATTATAAAAAAATAATTTAAACGAATATAAAGCCTACCATTCATTCAGATAAACATAGTAACAACAACACCAAACATTTGGATTACAACTTCTATGTTCTATTCATTCAAGGGATAATATCCATAGATATAAGCAGTCCTCCACCGCTCATTCAACAACTTATACAATGTTCTCTATCTCTCAACAACAACAACTCTCTCTCTCAGGAAAATGACAACTATCACAAACCAGCAACAATGTATTCACACTAAGAAACAACAACCTTCTTTTTGGCATAAGATACAAATATATATACAAGGGTGATTCATCGATCTTTCCCCCCCAACAACCCAATGCTATTCTATCAAGATTTAATGCACCCATATACTAAGGACTAAGAAGTAAATAACATTTACAAAAAATATAAGGGATGATGTGCAACCTCTATACAATACAACCTTTACATTAAAGTGATATTGATCCAAGAGGATATTTGGGGATGGGCTTAGCCTCCAATTCATTAATAACATTTCTTTTCATAAATTTCAAATTAAAAAAAGTGTGTTCCCCTTCATATAGTCTAAATCAGCTTCAATCATGCACTGGTTGATGTGATTTACTCCAGCCTATCCTCCTTTTAATGTTGATGTAGATGCTCCTGCATCATACTCCTCTGGCCAAAAATTCATGGACTCCTCTCCATGAGCTCCTGCATTGTATTTCATTTCTTTGAAATGTCTTCTTCACTTACCCAAGTTGCATCTTCTTTTGGATGGACTTTCCACTTCACAAGATATTCAAAATAAGTCTTTCTTCTGGTCCTCTTGCCAATCCATTGATCTATTATCTTCTTCATCTGTGGCTTCTCTTCTACAGGAATTTGTTTTTCCCATCTGATCTCCTTCTGATCATCTAATCCTCCTATTCCATCTTCCTTGTAAGGATACAGGTCTGCAACATAAAAAATGGGTGAGATTCCCACATTGTCTGGCAACTCAATTTCATAATCATTTGCTGCAATCTTTCTAAGTATCATGCATGGTACTATCTTTTTCATTTTCAGTTTGTTATATGTTCCCCTTGGGAACCTCTCCTTTCCAAGATGAGCTAAAACCTAATCTCCAACTTCAAATTGAAGCTCTCTCCTATCATGATCAACTCTGTCTTTGTACTTCTTGCTGTTGTCTTGCAACTACTCCTTGATCTCACCATGAAGTTTCTGGATCTTTGCAACAAAATCTTCAGCTCCTGCACTTATGAATTCATTCTGTCCCAAATATCTTAGTTCTGATATCCCTCTTGGGTGCATTCCATACACTACCTAGAATGGAATCTTTCCTGTGCTCCTATTTGGTGAATCATTGTATGCAAACTCTTCTTGTGGCAAAATCTGATCCCATTGACTGTTATGCTCAGTGACTAAGATCCTCAGAAAATTTCCCAAAATTTCGTTCACCACCTCAGTTTGCCCATTTGTTTGAGGATGATATGCTGAACTGAAGGACACATCTATCCCCAATTTATTCCATAGTGTTCTCCAAAAGTGTCCTACAAACTTTGTGTCTCTATCTGAGACAATGCTCTTGGGAAAGTCATGTAGTCTCACAATTGCTTTAAAAAACAAACTTGCTATGTGTGTAGCATCATTTGTCTTCTGGCCTGGTATAAAGTGTGCCATATTGGAAAACCTGTCAACTACCACAAATATGGAATCACTTCCCCTCTAGGTTCTTGGTAATCCCAACACAAAATCCATGCTGATAGCATCCCAAGGCCTGTCTGGAATAGGAAATGGATGATAAAGGCCAGTGTTCTATTGTCTTCCTTTTGCATACTGGAAAATTATGCATTTGTTTACAAATTTATTCACTTCAAATCTCATACCTGGCTAATAGTATGAGGAATTCAACTGTGTGAATGTTTTATCATGGCCAAAATGTCCTGCTAGACCTCCACTATGCTTTTCTTTCAATAAATTGTCTCTCATTGAGCATTTTGGTATGCACAATTTGCTCCCTTTGAACAACAATCCATCCTGAATCAAATATTCCATCCATGGGCTGCTATCCCTTAGCAGAGGATTTTCACAGGCTTCATAAATTTCTTTGAAATCTTCATCTTCACCATATATATCCTTAAGGTGTTCAAATCCCAAGGTTTCCACTTGAAATTTCTGCATAATAAGGCATCTCCTACTCAAAGCATTTGCAACCTTATTTTCACTCCCACTAATATGCTTGATGACAAAAGTAAAATTATGCATAAACTCTACCCACTTTTCATGCCTCTGATTCAGCTTCTCCTATCTGGTAATGTACTGTAGAGCTTGATTGTCATTGTACAACACAAACTCCTTGGGAATAAGATAATTCCTCCACTTCTTTAAGGCTTGAATCACTACATAGAACTCTTTGTCATATGTGGAGTACTTCTTCCTTGTATCATTAAGCTTCTCACTGATATATGCAACAGGTCTATTATCTTGACTTAATATTGCTCCAATTGCTAATCCACTACCATCACACTTTACTTGGAAAGTATTCCCAAAATATGCCAGAACCAAAATTGGTTGTTCTGTGATCTTATCCTTCAATATCTTGAAGCTCTTCTCAGCCTAAAGATTTGTGTTTCTTCTTCACAGTTTCTATTATTGGTGCACATATACCACTGAAATTTATGATAAATTTCCTATAGAAACTTTCTAATCCATGGAAGCTTCTTACCTCAAATAGGATTCTTGGAGATGGCCAATCTCTGATTGCTTTCAAATTTTCTGGATCCATCTTCAGATTATTGGAAGAGATAACAAAACCCAAATATATGAGCTTTGTCTTCATAAAAGATGACTTCTTTAAATTTATCAATAGCTTCTCTCAATGCAACCTCCTCATCACTAATGTCAAGTGTCTCAAGTGTTCTTCTTCACCTATGAAGTATTTAATTACTTCATTCATCAACCTCATGAATGTGCTTGGGGCATTGGTTAAGCCAAATGACATAACAAGCCACTCATATAATCCTTTATTTGTTTTGAATGTTGTTTTCCATTCATCTCCCTCTCTCATTATTATCTGGTGATAACCACTTTTCAGATCTATCTTAGAAAAATAACTTTCTCCACTCAAGCAATCCATCAAATCATCTATCCTGGATAAAGGAAATCTGTACCTGGTAGTGATCTTGTTGATGGCTTCGGAATTTGTACACATTCTACATCCTCCATCCTTCTTAGGACTTAATACCATTGTTAGTTCAGATGGGCTTAAGCTCTCCCTAACTAAACCATTTTCTAACAGATCTTGGACCTGATTCTTGACTTCTTCATTCTCTTGAGGTGTCAATCTATATGCTTCTTTGTTTGGAAAGCTTGATCCTAGAACAATATCAATGTGACGAATGATGCCCCTAATGGGTGGAAATGAGAAAGGTAATGCATCCACCACTATATCACAAACCTTTCCATCATTCCTAAATTTCTTTAGGCATATCATCCACATTAGTTCTTGTAAGGATGACTCTAGGCTTTCTCACTACAACAAACTGCATGCCATGTTCCTTCTTGACTTCATTCAAGAGCTCCTTCCCACTCATGGAAAGTATGCTTGGGATGGATTCTTCCTTTGCCGTCTTGTCCTCTATTGGAAACAACATGCGTGTCCTACCATTCTTCTGAAGTGTGTAAGTATTCTTCCTCCCATCATGTATGAAATTTCTACCAAAATGCCATGGTCTTCCCAGCAAAACATGACAGACATCCATGGGTATTACATCACATAAAATCTCATCTTTGTATCCTCCTATTTTAAATTCAACTTGGCATTATTTACTTACCATTACTTGGTGTCCTTTTTTCAACCATGATACCTTATATGGATTTGGATGTGCAGTTGTTTCCAGCTCTAGTTTCTCCACCATCTCTGTGGATACTAGATTATTGGTGCTTCCACTATAATCTATCATCTTGAAAACTATGTCCTTGGTCTTGCAATAATTCCTAAATAGACCGTTTCTATGTATTGGTGCTTCCACCTCCTTCAATGGTTTCAAGAGAATTTTCCTCATCATGAGAGATTTTCCATCTCCAACAGCTTCTGCGTCAACATTTCTTTTCTATGCTTTAGAAATGTGAGCATCTCCTCCTTTCTTTTTCCGAGGCATTCCCAAGACATATGTCCTGTCTTTCCACATGAATAACATCTTATATATCTTCCTCTTCCTTGAGGAAAATAATTCCTGCCACCATATTGCCTTCCTCTGGAGCTTCCTCCTCTTTCTGTATGAATATGGGGATTTTTAGTTTCAGCTTTGGTTTTCTGGGACTTGTCATGGAAAATCCCCTTACCTCAATTTGGGATTCTTCCTTTGTTTCTTTGAATTTTCTTTATTGCCAATTTCTCTTCTTTTTTCAGGGAAAATTGGTAAGCATCTTCAAGTATCCTCATAGTCACCATGTTGATTTCATCCTGGATTTCATATCTCAGGCCATTAATGTATCTGACAACCTTTTCTTCATCACTTTCATGGTGACCTATTTTGATGTTCAGCCTATAGAACTCTTCTGTGTACTCTTTTACTATCAAACCCTTCTGTTTCAGGTTTTGTAGTCTCCTGGACATATTTATTTGATAGTCTTTGGGTATGAATATAGCCTTTATCTTGGCTACCATTCTATCCCAGCTTTTAATTTTCTGTCTGGATTTGCTTCTTCTGTCATCCTGCAGCTCATCCCACCATAGTGCTACATGTCCTTTTAGCCTTGTGACAACATGCTTAACTCTCTTCTCATCATCGACCTCCTCATATTCGAAGTATTTTTCCATTTCTCTTATCCAATCCAACAACTCCTCCACATCCAAATTACCTTCATACATTGGTATTTCCATTTTTGCTCTAGCTCCCATTTTTACAACAGCTCTCAGCAAGCGTTATTCTGCAACATCTTCTCATGAAGATTATTCAGCCTCCATTTCTTCACTTTTAGCCTCACTAATGTCACCTTCATCTGATGCTCTTATTTGTGAAATTTCCATGGAATCTAGCCTTGCACAAAGTCTCCTCATTTCCTCCTCCATTGTTGTATTCACTACAGGTTTGTCCCTGCATATTATTGGCGGCATGTTGCTAAGATTTCTTTACACAGAGCTTAAATTATGGCTCTAATACCACTTGATGGTATCATACTATCTCTTTCACCTTCTACCCATAGAACTCAAATTCTAGGCTCTGATACCACTTGATGAAAACCCACTGCCTCTAGCCAGGGTCTGCGTGACCTCCCAATCAAGGATCGATCAAATATGAGTCTAATTGGCTCTTAGGGATTCTGTTGAACCCCAATTTATTTTTACATAGGCCCCTATTATTTCCTTGTGCAGGTTCTTTGAAACTCGCAGGCGCTTTCCTGACGCTTTTTCCTTATTTTTTTTTTTTTTTTTTTAATTTAAAAGATAGGAGCTAGCTCCCTCTGCTAAGCCCCTTTCCTTCATACGACCTTGGAATGTGACCTAGGTATTACCCAAAAGGTTCTAAGACTCCAGGCTTCAGAGGCTCTGGAAACCAACATTTTCTTCCAAACTCCCGAAGTGATATACCCCTGAACTCACAAGACTTCTCCATGTGTCCATCCCCAGATCAATGGTTAGGATGTGTCCCGCCTTCAGGGATTTGACCGAATTTCGATCAACACTCCCCTTTCATTTTTTTTTTCTTCCAAAGTGCCTTTCCTCTGAAGTGACATATCTCAAGCTACATGTCCTCTTTAATTCAACGATCAATATCTCTCCTCACTCTTCATATTCGACAGAACTGGGTGTTGGACTAGCTCCTTTCTCTTGAATAGATTCTCCTCTAAACTAGATCACGTGATGACACATGTACACTTGAGATCAACAAATTAAACCTATTCAACCACTAGGACTTCGGAAAAACATGCTTCTTCTACTCATAATTCTGTCGAAGATCTAGTCTCCCGAACTCCCAAATCTGTTGACACTTGTCCACTGTGGAACGAACGAACACAATTTTCCCTCCTCTTCGGGACTTCGACTATCCCAACTCCTTTGCACTCTTCTAACCTTTGAATGCACTAAGTGTTGAAGGTTTCTTAAGGCTATCCTTCATGCAACTATCCCATATCTGACGGTTGTAAGCACTCTGGAGATATCCCGCTAGATCTCCACCGTAGGTTCTTAAAAATATTCCCCTTAGGGGATTACAATCGCTAGCCCTCCTAATATTAACTTCCCGAGGTATATGAGACCTCGTTCGACCCTTCTTTTCACTCGCTTTGAGATTTTAGATGTTCAGATTTAGAAAAATTTCTAATTCTTTTCTCCTCAAAGGCTCAGATTGCTATATCTCCTAAGCTTAGGTTCTCTAAGGTTTTAAAACCTTGGGCGAACACCTTGTGACCTTGGGACTCTGCAACACTTGAATGTTATCCCCTTAACCAAGAGTCTAGGAACAAATCAACCTGCACACTCCTTGCGTGGCTCTGTGATTTCTATGCACTACTGCTATCGAAGATTCAATGTTATCTCTCCTGAGCTTCTTTGAGTTAAACTTAACTATGTCAATGTACTCATTGCGGACAATATGCACTCCTTGCATGAAATATTATAAGAGAAACAATTGAAACTTATTCTAACTCCACAGATTCATGTATTCAACCACAAAATGCATTAACAAGCACATGAACAAGTATAAACAAAGAATTTAAATGAACAGAAAGCCTACCATTCATTCNCCTTGCATGAAATATTATAAGAGAAACAATTGAAACTTATTCTAACTCCACAGATTCATGTATTCAACCACAAAATGCATTAACAAGCACATGAACAAGTATAAACAAAGAATTTAAATGAACAGAAAGCCTACCATTCATTCAGATAAACACAGTAACAACATCACCAAACATTTGGATTACAACTTCCCTGTTCTATTCATTCAAGGGATAATATACATAGATATAGATAGTCCTCCACTGCTCCTTCAACAACTTATACAATGTTCTCTGTCTCTCAATAATAACAACTCCCTCCCTTAGAAAAATGACAACTATCACAAATACGTAACAACTTTTTCAAAATGAGAAACAACAACCTTCTTTTTGGCATCATATACAAATATATATACAAGGGTGATTCATTGAGATTTCCCCCCCAACAACCCAATGCTATCCTATCAGTATTTAATGCACGCATCTACTAAGGAATAAGAAGTAAATAGCATTTACAAAAAAGACAAGGGATGATGCGCAACCTCTGTACAATACAACCTTTACATTAAAGTGATATTTATACGAGAGGATATTTGGGGATGACCTTAGCCTCCAATTCAGTAATTACATTTCTTTTCATAAATTTCAATTTAAAAAAGGTGCATTCCCCTTTGTATAGTCTAAATCAGCTTCAGGCATGCGCTGGTTGATGTTCTTTACTCCAACCTGCCCTCCTTTTAATGCTGATGTAGATGCTCCTGCATCATACTCCTCTGGCCAAAAATTCATGGACTCATGTCCATGAGCTCCTACACCCTCTTTCCTTTCTTTGAAATGTATGCTTCACTTACCCAAGTTGCATCTTCTTCTGGATGGCCTTTCCACTTCACAAGGTATTCAAAATAAGTCTTTCTTCTGGTCCTCTTGCCAATCTTGTAATCTATAATCTTCTCCATTCGTGGCTTCTCTGCTACAAGCATTTGTTTTTCCCATATGATCCTCCTATTTCATCTTCCCTATAAGGATACATGTCTATAACATTAAAAATGGGTGAGATTCCCACATTGTCTAGAAGCTCAATTTCATAAGCATTTGTTGCAAACTTTCTAAGGATTTTGCATGGTCCTATCTTTTTGATTTTTAGTTTGTTATATGTTCCCCTTGGGAACCTCTCCTTTCAAAGATGAGTTAAAACCTGATCTCCAACTTCAAATTAAATCTATTTGCAAGATACCAGATATATAAAATATGCAAAACAAAAATAAAATGCTAGAAATGGTAGAATAACAGTAAAATATCCAGCATAATCTTCACAATACACAGAAATGATATACGGAATATAAATAGAAAAGCACTTTGATTCAGAAAGAAATGTTCACAGGCCTCTTCGAGGGGGCAACCTCCAGTCGAGCAACGCTCTGTTACAATAATCTCAAGCTAGGGTTCTCATACCCTCGACCCTTATTTATACTAAATATGTCTATTAAGAGAAGCATCTAGAGGAAGATCCTTCTAGAAGCGAAAGCTTCTATCAGGTCTTCTTACATCCGCCTTATTCTATTTTATTGAAAGGCCTTATTAATATTGAC